>PVJL010009185.1:0-59480 GCA_004026885.1 Lyroderma lyra
AAAAAAAAATGTATAATTCAGGAATTTGACAAATATTGATCTTATAAAAGTTATTTTTGTTTTAGTTTACTTATTACTCCAAATTTGACAGAAGGAAGGAATAACACAAGTTTAGAGAAATAAAACAATGTTATTTACTGCACATACATCAGTGGTTGCAATCTGAATTAGACTTTAACTCAGCTACCTATAAGTTATACTGAAGCTAGTTACATACGTACAGTTACACTGTAACTCAGCAATATATGCATTTGGAAACTTAACAATAAACAGTAAATTCCAGTATTGATAACACTTAACACATCCTACAGTTCCAAACTAATACTAATTCAAAAACTCTGTGTCTATACCACAGTGCTTACAAATAAGGCATATTACCACTACAGCCTCTTAAAGCCCTGCTCATTCTTTCAAGCTATTTATGTTTAATTTAATGTTTAATGTAATCCTGTTCTTCATGTAGAAAATACATTCAAAAGCAGCAACATAAAATAGAAAGTAAAAATTCAGATTTAGGAAATCAGCACCGCTCATCTGGTTTGGTTTTGTTTGTTTTCTCCCTATTTACACAACCTTAAATACCATTTATATAGCCCCTATAATAAATAAAGCAATTAAATACTGTTAATGGCATATTTTGTTAGGAAATTTCTTTTTGAAATTGTACCATACCAAATGCCTCTGCATTAACCTTAAAATTAAAAAAATATTTATCAATGATTATGCCTAATACCCAATAATAAAAAGAAATAAAGTCTTAGGATAACCAAAAGCACCATTCAGTAGTGAGAAAACATTTGGGTATGTAAACAATGGTTTATTACAGAAAAAATGCATTGATTGTTGTAAACATTAAAAATAAAAACTTGGGAGTTCCCTGGTGGTGTAATGGCTTAAGGATTCAGCACTGGCGCTGTCAGCGCTGCGGCCTGGGTTCGATTCCCAGCCAGGGAGCTACCTACATACCAAAAAGCAAAAAATAAAAATAAAAATAAAAACTTTATTCCTTAAATTGTGCAATCCAACAACTTTAAGTGAACAAATTACTTAATATTGTTAATAATTTCATTTCCATTGTTTCTTTCTCAACAAGGTATTCTAAATTCACACATGGGCTGTTCTGTGATCACAGATTACTACATAAATACCAGAGTTATGTTCTTTTTGTTGTTATTCTTATTTGGTTTTGATTTGATTTTTAGCAAGGTCATAAATAATTTTCTATGTGATAAACTGCCCAATCCTGAGATTTAACATTTTAAGTTACTTAGTTGTTTGGAGCAAAATGAGATATTCTTAATATCTAATCAAATTAATTTAGGTCTTCATTAAGCCACACAAACAGAAAATAAGCAGTGGTTAATTATTACTCTGATTCTTCATTGTATTAATATTTTCCAATAAACATACTATTCTTTCTACAATTATTTATTGAAGCTACCAATATGCACTAGGCAGTGTTCTTCAAACACATTATAATAGATCCTTATAAACAATCTTCAAAGTGAATACCATTATCACTATTTTATAGTTGAGAAAAATTCAAGTTCATAGATGTTAAGATTTAGGCCACAGGTTCATGATGCTGAGATGGGTGTGCATTATATACCATACATTATCTACATATGAGGTTGTGCTTCACAGTATATGTAGCTTTTATAAGCAAAGTATGGCAGATTTTGCATATCCAATTAAACAACTATATTTTTAAAATATATCATAAATTTATTTTATTTCTAATATTTTATAATATTTTAAACCATTTTTCTCCTTGAATTATTTTTCTGATTTCTATAATACACAGATTGATTTGTTCCTTTATTTTTTTATTCAATTACATGAAATCTATAGATCTTACTTCTATTACTTAGGTTTTTTTTTGTATGTTTGTTTGTTTTGTAAGGCTTAGTACACATATTTAAATTGAACTATGTTTACCATTGTATAATGTTTATCAGTATTTCTGTTCACCTCCAAAACCAGGAAAATATTTTTTAATATTCTTTAAACATCTTGTCCTATTCCATTTTACTTCCCTAAATGTGAGTTATGTAACTATTATTTTAACATTTGTTTTTTGTTTATTTGTTTGTTTTTTGTTTTGGATTTTGTTTTTCTTTTTGGTATGTGGGTAGCTCACTGGCTGGGAATCGAACCCAGGCCACAGCACTGACAGCGTCAGCACTGAAGCCTTAAGCCACTACACCATCAGGGAACTCCCATAACTATTATTTTAAACTACACTATTATATTAAAGTTTCCAATGTATGTTTTCAATTCCATTGCTCACCATTGTTTCTTCTCACTTGTTCTGTTTGCATTCACTTTCTTTTGATTGAAGCTTACTATTTTCTAGAATATTTTTCACCTACAAGAATTTATTTGTAAAAAACTTTCTTAATTATTGTATGCCTATAAGTGTCTCTTATTATACCGTTGTTCATGAACACTGTATAATTGCACAGAAATACAAGTTGACACAATTTTTTACTTAGCACTTTGAACATGTAGTGAGACTCTCCAAGGTCAACAACCTCACAGCATTAATACAGACATTCCCATATAATATTTCAGAGTCCTGCTTTCTCCAATCAATGTCCTGACTTCTATTGTATGTGCCTTGGCAGAGAATGAAAATGTCTCTGGATTCCTATGATTCTATGAGATTTTTTCCTCAGGTGGATCTGTTCCTAGGACAGAAAAGCCTGCCTGTTAGTGGTCCCAGGTTCTAATTATCTCTCTACTAAGTGACAATGCAATTCTGCAGGAGCCATCAAATACCTCTGTCTTTGTAGAAATTACTTCCTTTTATTTTTCAACATTCCGAATCATCACACTACCAAGAGAATTCTCTTCCATCAGGACACTGTTGAAGATTACCACCAGTAAAATCTTTAGCAGTTGGGCAGCTACCTTTAACAGGAACTCTATATACACCCCATGTGTTACTGATCATGGTGTCTTTATCCACCAGGTAGTTAGTTAGCTAGCCTTTACTCACTACCCTGCTTGTTGTTTCCTTAAACTACTCATAGAATCAGTTATTATTGTTCAGTTTTCCAAGAAACAGGTACGAGATAAGTGGGCAAAAAAATTCACCAAGAAACAAAATAGAAGAAGGCAGAAACCATGGTGCATGTCTGACACTTCCATAAGGAAAGAGAGAAGGGGATAAAAAAGGTTGGGTAAGAGGACTTTCATGCTGTATTATTTTTCAAAGAATGGTTTGGGCAGACCTGTGGGATGTCTTTAAGTCAAAGTCAGCCATTGGAAGAGTCCCCTGTTTGAGTCTTTCTTAATAGTTTTCTCATGTTTAGCCAGTTACTGGGTTCAGGGCAAGGGAAGCATAGCTTCAATGTAAACATGGCCTCAGATTCAGAAGGGCAGCAGTCAATTATGTTAGTCAATTATGCTTCCCATAGCAGGATGGATGTATGATGAATTTTTATGACTGACCTATTGTCTTTTATGGTATTAGTTTTCCTCCTGTGTTTTATAATGATTTTTAAATTTTTGTCACATAGTAGCTTTCTCTCTCATTCAGCTTACAGCTTCATAGTTGGATACCTAAAACTCAAAAATAGAACCAATATGCAGTGAACACATGTAATAGTATCTTTGTATATGGAATCAGCAGGTTGCATAGATTGAACTCTGATTTTGAATCTGTATGTATTTCCTCCTACTTCCTCATAAAACAACAACCATAGTCAGTGATTGTGATACTTTTCTTCATTTTTTTCCCAAACTCATTTAGAAATTCTGGTCCATGATTTCAAACAGTGAACATCTATTTGTCCCTGACTTTGGGTAGATGTTGGTAATAGGTCTTAAATTCTGGGATTCAGAGATTCAAACACTTTGCTTCCTGATCTAGAAGTAGAAGGTCCACAACTTCAGCCCAGTTTACTATATTGTGTTTATGTTCATAATGAAAAACTTGATCTTTTATTTCATCTCAAAACAGTGCTAACTTTTTCATATAGAGATCTTACAGGCTACATTATAATTTATTATTGAAAAGAAATAAGTAAAATATACCCACTTATACTGAAACATTAAGAAACATACACCTGAGGACTTCTATCTCTGGTAGTATGTTAGAATAGGTTTTCTAAATTTAAGTAATTATTGCATGAATGGATAAATCAGGAATGACACCCAAAATGACAATAAAGAATCCTGAGAGTTATGCTTAGTACCTAATTTGTCTTTCAACTTGAGGTTTCTAGTGATTTCTGGTGAAATTGAGCATCCATCTTAGTGATAATGGTCTTCGGAGAAGAGTTAAGTATATGACCCACTTAAAGTGAATAATATAAAGGAAAACTCCACATTAGAACTTTAACCCAAATTTCTACTCCATACTTATAAAGATGAGGTAGGCATTTAAAGTCAAGGGACTGAAAAAGGCATTCAAAAATCACCTCAGGAGAACCTTAAGCTCAATGTTGAAGGAGAAACAATGATTCCAGTAAATAAATGCAAAACATTCAAGAATGAGGCACAATCATACACAGTCAACCGAATCAGCTAACAACAGGAGCTGACCCGCATATACTTCATGTGCTAAAATCCTGACAAAAAAAACAAAACAAAACAAAAAGACAAACAAATTAAGGAACTATGTTTAATATTATGATGCACAAAATGCACTGAGAAAGGTACATGATGGTGCATTAGGTAAATGCTATGGTTGCTGCATCCCAAGATAACATTGAAATTACAACTAAATTATGGAACAGCCAATGTCAAGAATCATCTGAAGACTAGCTTGGGAGGTTCCCTGGTGGTGTAATGGCTAGGCTTCAGCACTCAATGCCACAGCCTGGGTTTGATTGATTCCCAGTCAGGAAACCACAAAAAAAAAAAAAGACTAACTGAACAGAGAACCCTTATAACTAAGCATATAAAAAAAGAGGCCCCCATTGATACTTGTAAGAACAAAATGTGAAATGGGCTTACTCCAAGCCCACAGGTAATGGTTAAGCACCAGGAGGGACATCTTGGTGGAATAGGTCCCCTCTGAAGAAAAAAAGTCCCAGCCCCTCACCAGGCTCCCCAGCCTGGGGGTCCTGTGCTGAAATGAGAGTCCCCACAACATCTAGAAGTGAAAATCACCAAAGACTCTGTCCATCCTGGTGAGATAGAAGGTAACTGAAAATGCAGATATCCTCTTAAAGGTGCCACACACAGACTCACTCACTTGCAAATATTCACTTGGGCTCTGGTGGAAGGGCAGCAACTCAAGAAGTGCCAGAGATATATGATGAAAGATGGAGTTGTATGGTCTTGAGGCAAGGGCTGGAGGGATAGCCACCATTGTCCCTGTTTGGAGCCCCTTATGTGTAGCCTACAGGAGGGAGCCATTTTTCCTGTGTTGAACACTACCCCAAAAGACTAAATCTGAGACCACATTGGTCTGGCAAATTTCCCATGTGTGTACCACCTTGCTGATGCCCTAGGTCCCCATCCACCTTGCAAGTGCTGTACTGCTATGGGCACCCTTGGCACGTGGGTAGCCAGCCCCAACCAACAAGCTGTAGAAGCCAATTATAGCAACCTGGGAAACATTTGGTGATGGATAGTCAGCCAAAAGTTGTGCTATAACTTCTCTTGGACAGCACTCAGGGATCTGTGGGCCTGAGGCAAGTAGTGGCTGGCCATGGTGTTCTCAGCACATTTTGTGAAGTTGTCATAGGCCCGGCACTGGTAGAAGAGCCAAATATGCATTATCTTTGTAAAAACCACAGCTAACATCGTGTGATAACATGCAACCCTACCCTGCCCAGCTAGTGCAGCATCACCAGAGACATTCTCAACATTAAGTCAAACATCCTGGCCCATGCACCTGAAGAGGCTCTTTCAACAGCTGAACCTTACAGGCACCCAAAAGCATATGGCCTAGGAGGGCCCTGGTCCTTGTGCTAAGCTGCCCCATACCCAATACTGGTGACAGCCAGCCTTGGTTCACAGTGAGACCACCCTACATGCCTCAAGGTCCAGCACAGGCAGCCACCAACCACATACAGCTTTGTAGCTCTCATAGAGTAGCCCCAGGGTGGTCACTGGAAAGGATGAAATAGGCCTGCAAAGGAGCCCCTCCCAAGAAAAAACAAAAACAACATACCCAGAGGCCAGCTTCAGATCACCCCAGAGTATTACCTGGTTAGCCCCACAAGTGGCAAACCCAGTGTTGTCTCAAAACCCCCCTGGAGTGAATCCTGCTCTGAGAGGTCAAACCTCACACAGCAGCTCATATGCTAGGGGCATAGCCAGTCCTCACAGCCATTTAGCCTGCGAGTTAATCCCACCTACTGATGTGCCAAAAGCAATCAAGGCTCAACTACAATAGGAGAATACACACAACACACTCAAGGGATGTTACCAGAATATATGCACTGGGCTACACAGGACACCTACTACGTAGGGCCATCTGAAAAGACAGAGAGACATACCTAGACCTACCTAATACATAGAAGCGAACACAGAGAGGTAGCCTGAAGAGGAAACAACGAAACATGTCCCAGATAAAGAACTGCAGGATAAAACTGCAGAAAAGGACTAAATGAAACAGATGCAACCAACATACCAGAGACACAGTAGAAAACACTGGTTATAAGAATGCTTAAAATACTCAGAGAAAACTTCAACAAAGAGACAGTAAGTACAAAAAGGACATAAAATCTATAAAAAATAAGCAGTTAGAAAAGAAGAACACAATCATTAAAATGAAGAATACACTAGAAAGAAACAACATATTAGATGAAGCTGAGGATCAAATCAGCAATTTAGAAAACAAGGTAGCAAAATATACCTAATCAGAACAGTAAAAATAATAAAGAAGGAAAAAGACAGTTTAAAGCACCTTTAGGACATCATAGAAATACCAGAAGGAGAAAAGAGGGAACAAGCGATAGAGAACTTATTTGAAGAAATAATGACTGAAAATTTCCCTAACTTGGTGAAGAAAATAGACATACAAGTCCAAAAAGTGCCGTCTCCAACAAGATGAACCCAAACAGACATCCAACAGGACACACTAAAATGAAAATGACAGAGGTTGAACACAAAGAGAGAATCCTAAAAGTATCAAGAAAATGATAACTAGTTACTTATAGGGGAGATCCCATAAGATTATCAGCTGATTTCTCAATAGAAACTTTGCATTAACCAATGGTGTATCGGTTAGCTTGTGGTACTTATTTACTGAATTTCCTGTTCCAGAAATTTCCATCAAGGTTAATTTCACTTGGATAACTATAGCTATTTAAATTGTAGTCAAGACTACCTATTGAAAAAGCAAAGTCCGTCACCATTTATATATGAAATATTGAGCTTTCAATTCCTATTCTAATCACTCACATATATTAAACTCCTATTAGAGAGCATCAAAGAACAAATAAATATTAAATAAGGTAAAATATTTATGGATAAAAAGTTTATTATGTTTAAGACAGAAAGCATAAGACCAAAATATTTCTCTGTCACATAAAATCTTTATCACATAAAAGATTTCTTAGACTTTCAAAATCTTACTTTATTTTCCTCGTGTAAGAAAGAGGGATATTTTAAAGTCATGTTTCTAGTGAGAACAAAACAATACATATAAGGATATAAAATATATAGTATACAGTAAAACTTGAAATCTGCAATTCACATTTTATTTTCAAATATTTTTAAAAAATGAGGAAGGCTTCTAAGCAAACTCTTATCTTTGTTAAGTTCAGAATGAATTGTAAGGATAAAATTTGCCTAAATATATAAAATTTGGAATGATGTGAAGCAAGTCAAGGTCTCTAGGAAGATACATTCTGTAAAATTTTAAAGTCTACATATTATGGATATAATATATATGTATATGATACATTTGGATTATATATAATACATTTTATACATATGAAAATGCAATCATCTATAGGAGAACCACTGAAAGCACACTCATTTTATTCAATGCCAGCGTATTGTGCCAATAGCAGAGGAAGTTTATAAGACCAGGGAGAGAAATGGAAATCAGAAGCACGTGAACATGCAATTCATAAGCTATTAGAATAGACAGTCAATGCTTCTCTTGAGCTGTCATACTGAGATATGTCAGTGCTCTCTTCCATCCATCAGCAACTGCTACTCCTTTAATTATTCAGTAATATCCCCAAATATTATTTTATCTGATTTAACATTCACCAATAACCTTCTGAATGGTAATGTACATGTACACCAGAGCATATTTATCCATACTAAAAATTAGTTTATTTAGGCCACAGAGAAAATAATACAAATATCTCCTGTGAGTATAATATGAAATGGTGCTGTAAATAGCCCAGCACTACCCTGCCAATGGCAGTTAATACATTTTCCATATACCTCTGATTTCATTTTTGTTAGTGGCTATGTGCATTTTATTAGCACAAATATATGTATATTCCAAGATGCATGAAAATTGAATATATTATTGAAAATTGATAAAATAATTTCATGTTTTTTCAGCATTAGTCAAATTAATTGGTGCCTGATTACAATAAGGAAAATAAGAAGCTTTACTGGGGGGGCCTGTCTAGTAGAATAGTGATTTGCATATTAAAAGTGATCATTGCCAAGATGTATCAGCCACTTGACTTTTTAGGCAAGGCATCATGCTCACTTAGTTACATTGTTCTCCTGTTGGTCTCTAATTAATTTCATACATAGAAGGATTATCTTAGTTACACTGATGTCAAATAATAAACATGATAGTTTATCATACTCTATTTCAAGATATGCATTATACTTTACACACAGAGCAACATATTCCCTGATTTTAGCAAATTGTAGTGCATGGTCATTTAAAAGATTTCACTTTATACACCTTCAACAAGAAAGGAAACTAGGGAACTCAAATCTTTCCATATGTAAGAGTCCTACAGGACTATTCTATCTCATTCTGACGCAGTAGCCATCCTCTAGAAGTGGGGCAGTAGCATATGTTAGGAGGAAAGAGAAGATCTCAGTGTTAGCCTTTCCCACGAGGCTCCTATTTGACTCTGATTATCAAAGTGGATTTTGCATTCTAGGCTAAAGACACACACTCATATCACATAGTCATTGGGGTTAATGACTTTTCGTTGTTATCAAGCTGACTCAAATCTGAACTGGTAACCTAGAAGTAAATGAGTGCCTAGGCAATTATAAATTCTCCAATAGGTTTCTTTAATTCATATATTTAGTATGTTACTTATAATAAATTAGAACATCAAGGTTAAAATTTTGTATGACACAATTTTTAAACACTTTTCATTACTATGTTTAATATATATCTATTATTAATACCTATTATTTCCCAGAATTAAAAAAATAAGTTTTCATGAATTTTCCCAATAGGTATTTGCAGATTCTCCACCTTTTAAAAAAATGGTCCTATCGAATTATAGTCACTATATTTATACAGATAAATCCTCCACCTTCCTAAATAATGTGCTGATTGCATGTAGTTGACTTTTTCACTAGCAACGAGGTCTGTTTTATTGCATTTTTAATTGCTGTGTGAAATCACATCCTTCATCAGGTAAATATTATAGATGTAAGTTATATTAACTACAACCATTGTTGTTGGTGATTAAATACAGCTAAGCTTCACCCTGAGTATTTCTCTCAGGTTAAAAAACATAATTTCCAAAGTTAATGTCTTCTAAAGAGAATAGAAAATGCTGTTTGAAATTGAGATTTAATTTGTTCATGAAAACACTCGCCCTCCTCCTTCTCTTTTTCTTCCTCCTGTGTGCAAGTGTGAGTGAACTGAAAAGCATTCTCATGTTGAACTTTTTGAAATAAACAACTTAGGAGAAAACACTCCCATTGTCATTAACTATGTGTCTAACAATTTCTGGGATTCAGGAATTTGTGCAGTGATGTGTGTGTGTGTGTGTGTGTGTGTGTGTGTGTGTTCCTATATGTGTGTGGACAGAGGAGGGTGCCAGTAAAGACTGTAAGAGTCCACCGTGCTAGCACCATCAACAAAAGCATATAAAAGGAAATTGTAGAAAAAAAAATTCTTTCATCCATAGACAAACTTTTTTATAGTAAATATGTGATGTACTATTAAATTTAATATGGTTACATTTCCTACAAGATCATCAAGCTTCAGGGACCAGTTATAAAGCAAATACAGACATCTAGAGTATGAGCCACTCTCTACAAAAGAGATTTTTCTTCTAATTGAAGATATTAGAATTGTTAAATCCTTATGACAATACTGACTCAGAAATAGAAACATTTCTGGAAAGTTGTATCTTTTATGTTTAATTCCAAATATATATCTAACTATTAGGAGTATTGCTAGAAATACCTATTATGGAGAAAAACATGTCATATTTCTAACAAAAATTAATAGGGACTTCCTAACTTGACTTGATTATCTCATGTAAAACAGAAACAAATGAACAAACCAAGAACACCACAGTCACAGCAACAACAAAAAAATAAATACAAACATACCTGTATGTATATCTATATGCTAATGTAAAGTAAAACATAAAAATGTGAGTTAGTGGCTTTGCATATCTAATCTTTTGGTAACCGTTTACATTTATATCCTTATATGAACTTAAAAATTATGTATCTGGAAGTTAATGCAGAGGCTCCTTATTGAAATTTTAATTAGCCCACTTTTATGTATTGTTATATTTAAAAACCAACAATTCTGTTTTATATATACAATGCTATAATGTATATATTCTCTCATGTAAAGTGTTGCATATCCTTTAGAGATTCTTGGTAATTGGAATAAAATTTACCTTCATAGAAAAAAATAACAAAGATATTCTGTCTCAAGTATGTGGAGGAAAAATTGGATGAGCTCAGAGAATTATTATAGCATTATTATACTTGGGCACCTCAGGGCTAAAGTTGACTGAAACTGAAAAGAATATCTTTTGTCTGATGAAAATAATAAATCTTTAATTAGGTTAAGGGAAACTAGCAATCAACATAGCAGACTGACAGTGGGGATTCTGTCAGAAGATTGTCAAGCACTCTATTACTTGAGGGTGACATGGAATCAGGAACTGAATGACAGCAGTTGGCAGAAATATAATTTCACAAGAAACATATCTTTAACTCTAATTAAGCATAATGGCAAGGATAACTGCTGAAAACTGGGATGTGTTCTCATTCCAACTTATCTTTTTGGGAGAATATTTAAGTAAATTAATAGAACTCTTTGAAATAAATTAGATGTCTGTGTTTTGCTAAAGGCTTAAGTTGACAGAATTCCCAGCTAAAACTCTGCCAATAATTGTTTTAAAATTAAATTGTGTAGCATAATTGTTAAAATGTAAAATATTTAAACCTTAATAAAGAAAGAAATATTTACTGGAACCAAGCATGATATATTATAAAATTTTAGACTGTGTCTAGGACACTGTATGTGATATAAAAGTGTCTGCCTTTTTGCTGCTGTGAGTGCTACTATTTAGGGTTATTTTATTTCCATCACCATAAATTGAGACTGGCATCACCCTCATTTTATAAAAATAGAAATGAAAGTGACAATAAAAACATATCATTGCTGCATTCATTCACTTAGTAGGTACATATTTGTTCTGCCTAAAACTTACCTTCAAAAGTCATAGTTTTACTTGTTAAATAAGATGGTATGAAGTTTCCAGAGACTATTTAGAATATTTCTTTCTTATGCCTATACTCAGATTTGTAAAAGTGCACTTGTGCACTTGTACTTTTATGTTATTTTTAGTAATGTAAATGGTTAAGGCTATGAGTTTCTCTTAAACATAATGAATTTATCTGCACTATCAATTCAGATACAAAAATTAAAACAATAAGAAGAAAAAAGGAAATAATAAGAATCACAAAAATTAATCAGCTTGTTAAATTCATCTAAGAACTAATCTTTTGAGAAAAAAGCAATAAAATTTTTATGAAAATAAGATAAAATACAAGCACAAAAAATTAGAAATATAAAAGGTAAAACAGAGAAAAGCAGAAGAAATCTAAAAATCTTTAAGAGTAACCTTCTAAATTATATGAAATGATATTTGACTACTTGAAATGTGAATAATTTAATAAGATATCATTCAGTACAATTTGTCAAAAAGGACAGAAGCATAAACTGGAATACTGAAATATACACAATTAACTCTAAATAAGGCAGGAGAAGAGGACAAGTAGAACAAAAGACAAATAAGCCAGTTAATTTTTTAAAAGGCAAGATAATTATTTAAACACAGCTTATCACTAGCCACATTTATGTACAATTAAGATCTGATAACTAAGTTTGCTAACTTGCCATCGTGAGTTTATGCTGGCAGCACTATACAAATAACTAGATAAGGTTTCAAAACCTTCAAATATCTGTGTCTCATAGCTGTGTTCATGTTGACATGTGGCAGTGTTTTGTTGAGCAGCATTCATTATTGTTGTTTGAATGTTTTTTGTGCAATCACAAGAATGTTAGAGCTTGAATTATAACACTGAAGAAACATTAAATGTCTCGTTAAACTTGGCAAGAGTGGAAGTGAAATTGGGGATGTATTAATCCAAGTTTATTGGGATAATGCTATTTAAAAATGGCAGTGTACAAAAGGTTTAAACGTTTTTCTGAGGGGAGAGAAAACATCACTGATGAAGAGAGGTCGGGGCGGCCAGTAATGAGTAGAACTGATAAAAACATTACAAACAATCATCTAAATGTGTGTCAAAATTATCAGCTGACTGTGAGGAGCAGAGCGAAGCAAGTAAACACCAACAGAGAAACAGGAAAATCCTCACTGAAAATCTTGGCGTGAGACAGGTGCGAAAAGGGTCCTAAAAGAGCTCATTGATGAACAAAAGCAAAAATGAGTCAGTTTGCCAAGACATTTTGCAGAGTCAAGACAATGTTTTGAGCCACGTTATCACTGCTAATGAAACATGAATGTACCACTACAATCCTGAAACAAAGCACCAAGTGCATAATGCAAGTCAGACAATTCACCATGACCAGAAATGTTACATCAGTCCAAATCAAGAGTCAAAACGATGTTGCTAATATTTTTAATACCAAAGAAATTGTTTTTTATTAATTTATACCAACTGGACAAACAGTCGACCAAGTTTGCTATTTGAATGTTCTGAAAAGGCTGCATAAAATAAATTAGATGAAAATGACCTGAACTTTTCAACAACAACTCATGGCTCTTGCATAATAACAATACACCAGCTCACAGGGCACCATCTGGGTGGGAGTTTTTAGTCTGTAAACAAATAACTGTATTGGAACACCCTCCTTACTCACCTGATCTGGCCCCAGTGACTTTTTTCTTTATCTGAAGATAAAGAAAATATTGAAAAGAAGACATTTTGATGATATTCATGACATCAAAGTTAATGTGACAACAGCTCTGATGGTCATTCCAGAAATAATTCCAAAATTGTTTTGAAGGGTGGACTGGGCACAGGCATTGGTGCACAGCTTCTGAAAGAAAGTTATACTTCAAAGGTGACTATAGTGATGTTCAGCAATGAGGTGCGTAGCACTTTCTCTAGGATTAATTTGTGAACTTAATTGTCAGACCTCATAAATGTTCTAAACTTCCAAGTAAAAGACCAAAATTATGAGACAGAAAAAGGGAAGAATATCCAATTACAGTTGTCAGAAAGAAACATATTTTGATTATAAACACACAGATATGTTAGCAGCATATAAAATTAAAATTTTATATATATAGTATATGTGTGTGTGAGTGTGTGTGTGTGTGTGTGTATAAACTTGAGTCATATGATACAAAAGTCAGTCATGTCCTAGGTACAAGGGCTGTCTGGAAAGTATCCAGCCATGTAATATAAAATATAGAGGTATTTATGGCTGGATTTTTTCCAGACAACACTCTTATGCTTAACACTTACCTCCTTGGGGGAAAAAAGAAAGAACAACCCCAACAAATGTAGACACTATAGTTCTTAACAAAATATTAATAATAGCAATTAAATTGAGCCATATATAGGAATATTAATACATTGTAACCAAGTATATTTATCAAAATAACACAAGGTTGGTTTAACATTGAAAAACCAATTGATGTAATATAGTATCTATTGAAAACAAAAGAAAATGTGCGCAATGATCTAAATAGAATAAAAAATCATTTAAAAAATTTATCATCCATTCATAACTTTAGAAAGTAACCCAAAACTCTCAGTGAACTGAATTAAAAGAGAACTTTCTTGACCTGATAAAAAGCATTTATGAAAATCTATTCCTGATATTATATCTCATAATAAAATTCTGAACAGACTATCCCCAATAGCAATAATAAGGCAAAAATGTCCGCTCTCACTATGTTTCTTCCCTATTATACTGAAGGGCATAGCCAGAGAAATAAAGTAAGGAAATAATCAAGGACTAATTTCTAAAAGGAGAAAATAACTCATTACTCACAAATGACACAGGCTATCCTAATATACTAGAATGTGTAAATTAATTAATCAAGTTCATGTTTATACAAGACCAATGCACAAAAAGTTTCTATTATATTTCTATAAATTAGCAAAGGTTAAAAATATTTTTTAAAATTATCATAGACAATATTTTGACAGACGTGAAATACTGAAGTTCTAAGTATAATAAAATATATTCAAGAATGCCTGGCTGAACATTACAAAATGTCCTTCAGAACTATTTATGAAGAAACAAATATATGGAAAAATATGCCAATTTCATGGGATGGAAAGTTCTCTATTATTAAGATGTTAGTTCTGTCTGAATTGATCCATGCTTTAACAATATTTATTTAAATAATCAGCATGTTGTTTTGTTGAAATTAATATAGGGACTAATGCAAAATACATCAATTTCCCCAAACAATTTTTAAAACAAGGAGAAATGTTGGAAGACTCCCACTATCTAATTTAAAAGACATACTGTAATGCTGCATTAATCAAGTGAATGTAGTAGATGTATTAGGATAGACATATAGATCAATGGAAAAGAGTAAATAGCATAGAAATAGAGTTATGCATATATTTTTAATCAATTTTGAAAATAGATACCAAAGTCACTGAATGGGGAATAAAAGATTTTCTACAAATAATGCTAGATTAACTGGATATACATTTAAAATATAAACTTTAACACATCACTCATCATACACAAAAATGAACACTAAGTAAATAACAAATCTAAGCAGAAAACATAAAAGCTAAAGCTACAATCCTTTTGGAGGAAAACTTTAGAGGAAAAAAGTCTTTGCAAGTTTAGAATAGATGAACATTTTATAGAAGGACAAAAAATACATGACATATAAAAGAAAAAACAAATAAATAGATTTTATTAAAATCAAAAATGTTCTTCAAATGATGCAATTTAGAAAATGAAAAAGTGGACAAGACATTGGAAGAAAACAAACAAAACAAAACAAAAAATCCTTGTATCTTATATATAAAAAAATTTCCTAACTCAAAAAATAAGACAAATATTCCTTAAAAATAAGCAAAATATAGTAATACAAACTTTAATAAAATAGACATATGTTTGACTAATAAGCACATAAACAATATCAGTATCAATAGTCAGAAGGAAATAAAAATTGAAACCACAATGAGATAGCACACTACACATCAATTAGATTGGCTAAATGTTTTAAAAGCCTGCCAATAAAAAATTTTAACATAGTTGTAGAGAATATGTAATTTTTTCACATTGTTGATAAGAATGTAAAAGGTGACATCCACTATGGAATACAGTTTGGTCATTCTTATAAAATCACAAATACACTTATTATATAATTGTAAGTGTTCTCTCTTTGGTATTTATCAAGAAATTAAGACATAACAACTAGGATATGTGTACAAAAATGCCCATAGAAACCTTATTCATAATAGCTAAGAGTTGAAAAGAACCCATGTCTGTCAACATATGAATGGATATATTGCAGACTATCCACACAATGCAATTCACTTCATCACTAAAATAACATAAACTACTGATACACATAACAACACTGATCTAAAAAACATTACAAAAAACAAAACTGTGCATAAAAGATTGCATATTCTATGTTTATACTCTTTGAGAATTCAAAAGTAAGCAAAAGTAATCCATAGGACAGAAAGTACGTCAATGAAGGTCTAGGGTTAGAATTAAGGGGGATTTACTATACAGAAGTATAAAAAAAACTTTTTGGGATAACAGAAGGGTTCTGTTTCCTCATTGTGGTTGTACTTGTAAAAGCATGTACCTTTGTCAAAATTCATCAAGCTCTACAATTAAAATAAATACATTCTATTATTTGTAATTATAAATCAAAAGGTCGTTTAAAAATTGATGAGTATGAGGCAGTGGGAGATTTTGGGAGTGATATCTTGGGTAAATGGGGCATTGAGATCCAATCAATGAATTGGCTTTAGAAAGAAGCAAATTTATTCATTAAAAGCACAAAGATGTCACAGTAAGTAGGTATGGGTTAAAATAAAAACTATCATAAGATTTTAAATGAGATAAGATGAGATAAAATGACACTGACTTTTTGAAGAGGATACAAGGCAGTAGAAATATGAATTAACAAGAGAAGTATAGAATAACCAACCAGAACCAATGGTCCACTTTAATACATTCACTTTGGGGTCCCAGCTGAGTCTGATGCTGGGACCAAGGCAATTTTGTGGAATTTGGCTAAATTACACTGGGTGTAAAAAAAACCTGTAATAACTTTTTTTCAATTACATTTGATATCCAAAATTATATTGGTTTCAGTACAGCATAGCGGGGAGCCATTTATGTAACTTGCAAAATCTCATTCCAATACATCTGGTTCTCCTCTGACATCATATATAGTGATTGTAATGTTATTAACTGTATAACCCATGCTGTACGTTACATTCCTGGGACTATTTTGTAACTACAAATTTGTACTTCTTGATTTCTTTCCCTTTTTCATCCAACCTTCCAGCCCTTCTTCCATCACCCCACCAAATCTGGTACCCAGTTGATGCTACACATGATTACTGTAACATTATTGACTTTATTCCCATGTTTATATCCTGTATCCCTATAACTATTACTTTGTAGCCACCAAACTGAATTTCCCCCTTTTTTTTGCCTCCTCCCTTCCATCTGGAAACAAACCAAATGTTTTCTATATCTATGAATCAGCTCCTGATCCACTTCTTTATTTTCTACTTTGGATTTCACCTATAAGTGAAGTTGACTTGTATTTGCTTTCCTGTGTTTGACACTCCATTCATAACTGTTGATAGATATGTAGCTATCACCATTTTATTATTCATAATTGTTGCTCCCCTCCCCACCCCAACATCTTAAAGAGGTCCCTCTAACACTCTTTGTAATATTGATTTAGTGGTGAATTCCTTTAGCTTCTTGTTATCTAAGAAGTTCTTCATCTGTCCTTCAATTTTCAATGATAGCCTTGCTGGACACATTAATCTTGGTTGTAGATCCTTGGTTTTCATCACATTGAATGTGTTCTGCCAGTCCCTTCTGGCCTGCAAAGTTTCTGTTGAGAAATCCACTGACAGTCATGTGGGTTATCTTTTATATGTTACTACTTGCCTTCCTCTATTTGTTTTTAATATTATCTATTCGTATTTATCTTTTGCTGTTTTAATTATGATGTGTCTCAGTGTAGGCCAATTTGGGTTCATCTTGTTCAAGATTCCCTGTGCTTCCAGGGCTTGTATGTCTATTTCCTTTGCCAGGTTAGGAAAATTTTCAGTCATTATTTCTTCATATATGTTCTTGATCCCTTGCTGTTTCTCTTCTCCTTCTGGTACTCCTAAAACGTGAATGTTGTTACACTTGATAAGAGCCCAGAAGAATCTTAACCTATCTTCATTTTTTTTTGGATTTTTTTTTTCTTTTTCTTGTTCTGATTGGACGTCTATTAGTTTTACTTTCAAATCAGATTCACACATCTGCTTTGTCTAGTCTAGTGGCTCCTTTTACTCTATTCTTCATCTCAGATATTGTAATCTTTATCCCTGTCTCATCTTCTTTTATGCTCCATTTTTCTTTACACTTGCTATCCGTCTGCTGAAATTATCACTAATTTCTCTGATAATCCTTATAACCACTGCTTTGAGCTCTGTCTCTGAAGGTTGTTTGCCTCCATCCTGGTTACTGTGGTTTTCTGCTGTCAGAATTTATTTTGAGCTGTATTTCTTTGTTTCCTCATTCTGGCAGAGTCTCTGTAAATATTCTGCTTCTTAACCTGGCACTCACTGCTGTAGTTTCTTCAGGGAAGAGGTCTGGAAGGATGTGGAGATGCAGGGGGAGGGTAGCAACAAGGGTCCACACCTTTGTTTTCTGCCTGGAGCAGCAGGGCACCAAAGGCAGTGTGGGTTTATGCCTTTCTGTTCTTTGTTTGCCATGAGATCTCTGCCCTGAGCCTGAGTATCAGCTGTCCTGCAGGCTGGTCCCTCAGATCAGGATGGTAGTGAGCTGAGAAGTGTACCCACAGCCCCCTGTGTCCATCTCCTTCTCCTTTCTGGGCTGGAGCTCCTCACAAACTCATTGCTTCCCCTCCTCTTGGAAAAGGAATGAAGTCTGATTGCTGTGTCTCACAGCACTGTCTGCACTTTCTGGGGGCCTAAGTGAGATCTGGTTGTGATGTTTCACATCTCCATCTCTGGGCCTCCTTTCTTCAGTCCCGCAGACAAAGTAAGGTCTGGAATGCTCACCCGCCACCTTCTTCCTCCTACCTCCCCAGCAGTAGAGTTCTAAGTGGGGACCTGTGTGTGGCCTACATCTCTACATTTCCCCTCTTTTTCTTCTCCATTTGCCCCTCTATGCCCACCTGCAGGTACTTTGACGGGACATGCAGGTCTCTTAGCTGTGTTTGTATGTTGCATAAGGAATCCTTAGGTGAACTATAGATGTTTTATTTGTTGTAATCTGCAGTAAAGTTTTTTAGGGGTCCCTCTCACTCAGCTATTTTATTGCTCCTAATCTGTACTAACTTTCTAATAAACTGATATTTTTCAAGAAAATTTTTGAGGAAAGTGGCAGGTTACTTTGCTGTTTAATAATTTATACTTTTCAGCTTGTGATTATCAGTGGTTCTCAATGCATATATGAGTCACCTGAAGATAATGGGTTAACTTTACAGATCATAGACTTTACATGGAATTGGTCAGCTTGTTGCATGTCATTTCTATATCCACATTGAGATTTTATGTACATTTTGCAGTAAGGAGATATTGAAAGTTAACCTGGATTTAGTGTATACTTTAGTAACTGTTTGTTGTCAGATGAATAAACAAAGAGAGAAAATTAGCTTTAGAAAGAAGCACAATTTATTCACTATGAGAAAAGTTGAGGACATAAGCATAAAAGTGACTATAATCATAAACTATAAATTATCCAATCTAGCCTGACTGAGCAAGGAAGTAATAACATAAATGAGGTTACTGGACAGTAAAAATTTGTTCAGGTCAACAGGTGGTGTATTTTATTATAGTCCAGTTGGAAAATTAGTAAAAGTGGTGTTAAAATTTAGGAGATTAAGTACAGCAGAATATTTGAATTTGAAAGGGATGAAAATGACAAGGTTAGTTATGGCTCCGTTTATGATAAGTGCAAGGTTGTGACTCCAACACTAACAGACTGGATGGACACGTAGTCCAATCCCTCTGTCCTTCAGTTTCTTCATGGTTCCATCTTTCTCAAATCTTTCTCTCTCCCTTGGTGTCTTCATACAATAAGCGTAATAATTAGCCTAAATCTTAGCTCTGTTGGGATGATTAAATGAGTTGAGGAATGTAGGGCATTTTGCATATTGTCAGGCACCTTGTCTGTCTTCTTAAATGTTAGCTGTGCTTTTACCCTTTCTTTCTTCTGCCTCCTCCCCAACCTTGTCCTCCTCCTTCTTCTTAATACCAGAACTATTTGTATTCTTAGGTATTACTATGGTCATTTTCATTACTATTTATCATGATTATGTTACTCTTCCATATTGCTTAAAATTTGGCAGGACTTCTATATCGTATATGCCAATGTCATTATACGGAACACATGTTTGGGAGCAAGTAAATGTATTCCTATTGGTTTAGTATACTGTAATTTCTCATTTATTAACATCATATGTGGACTACACTTATATAAGGAATATTGTTCTTATAACTAAGGAAAAAGACAAATAATAATTAAGAATATCAAGTGACATGGACTTGACTATGTTATATATTAATGATTTGTAATTCTTGTTAATATAATTTACCAAATGATAACAATATTAAAAATATTTGAAATACATTGTAAATACTTGGAGTATCATGTGATTTTTCTAATATTAATTCTTTCAATCAAGAATACGATATAGGAGTTCCCTGGTGGTGTAGTGGCTAGGCTTCGGCGCTCTCAACGCTACAGCCTGGGTTCCATTCCCAGCCAAGGAGCCGCAAACCCTGCCAAAAAAAGAATACAATATAATCGACATCTTGAGGGATGACTTTATTCATGAACTAGATGGTCGTTGATAAATGTTGGCAGAGCCAATATATTAGTCAAGATATTAGCATAAAACAGAATGCATACACAAAAGAATTAGAGGTAGCAGATTTAATGAGCAAAGGTACTTCAATGTAGCATATATATATATTACATAGGTGGTTAAAAATAAATAAACTATAGAGTGGTAGTGAGATCAAAGAGCAGAGAGCCTTTAGTACCCCTAGGCCTAAAGTGGCAAAGAAAGGATAATAGTTATAAGAATCCAGTTGAAAGGTGGTGCCACAACATATTCTTCCAAATGGGAGCTATAACTCTAGAGAAATGCAGCAGTTACCAGAATTGTATTGAGTTATGTAAAGGAAGGAGATTATAGAATCCCTGAGATCTTTTTACTACCTTCCAATTTCCTACCAATGTTTTCCATTAACAAAATCAAATAAGAAGCCAGTATTAGATAATCCATGAAATGGACCCATAGCTGTCACCTCTAACACAATAGAACAAGGCAGAGAAAGATAAAGAATATAACTGAGGGAGGTTATCAAAAATGACATATTAAAACCATAACAATCATTCATTAAACAAAAGTGCCTTGCACAGAATTTTTTAAAGCAGGCCCATACCGTTACCATCTTTTTCCTACATTATACTAAAAAGCCTGCTATTTTTATTTCACTGAACATAAACAATGTTACGTGTCAATCATCTCTCCATGAAGCTGAATAAATGTACATATCAAAGCTGATTTATAAATGTCTCTACATTATAATCTTAACCTATGAAGAGTAGCTATGATCTATGATATCCAGTATATAGTACATTTAATTGTTACCTGTTCTTTGTCAGTGGCTAGTGGGCTACGTAGATGCAAAGAGAAAGATTGAGACTGAGGATTTTTCAGGAAAGCTAATATTGTGAATATCAATGTAGACCCATCATACAGAAATATCCAAATCTATATAAATGCTCATCATAAGGTTCTTACTGAAAAGATGTTCTGTATAATCAGTCAGGCAGGATGACAACTCTGTGTCAGTCTTCTATCTTCTCTGTATACTACAGTATGACAGTGTGTTGTTTACTACACTTAATGCATAATGCAGGTATGGAAAAAGTCTGGAGACCATGCAGTCTGGGCAGCCCAGACTTCCTATTATCAAGTTCTATATGTTGAGCCTTCAATTACCTTACAACAGCAATCAATTCCATTTGTGACTGTGGCACCATACAGGAAGAAAACCTATATGGAGACAAATTATTGCCATTATATCATGTTTTGGCCAGCAATTCATTTTTACAGAATAATTTCCTAATATACATTTTAAATTTGGTTTCTCTGACCTTGATGATTCTTCTAAAATCACCATCTGACTACTTTATTTTTTGTCAATGCATTTCACTCTATATTACTTCCAGCCAAATAAGTAATTTATCAGCCAAAGAAAGAAATTAATATCCATGGGATTCACTGGTTTAAGCTCAATACAGCTCAACTAATAGACTGATAGAATTATTGATAATATTTGTATGGTGCTAGTATAGAGAATACATTAAAAGATTGAATTATTTTAAAAATTATATATATTTTCCTAGCCAGATACCAACATATAGAAGAACTGTCTTTCCCATGAGCCTCATAAGTGTTCAGGAATCAAAGAGTAAAGTAACTACCTCTTATCATCTAATAATGCTCTAAAATATATTCCTTCTTGCTTCTTTTATTCTGGATGTTTTAGTAATAAAAGAAACTTTCTGTGCTTGCTCCTAGTATTGCTTAATTGATTCATGTGAGGAAATCAGACTATATCTGAAACAAGAGTCTCCATCCAGGAACTTGGTTTTTGCACCAACAAAAACAGACAATCAAACACCCCACAGACCTGAAGTTGCTAAAGTTGATTTAGGTTTATGGCTGTGCTCAAAGAAAAAGATACATTAACTACTGCTACTGTTGGTATTATCATATAGCTCATATAATTTCTCCTCCATAAAATTACCATTCTCTTTTGTTTCTTCCACTTATGAAAGCTAATACTGTCATAAATTTAATGAAAAATTCAATGACTTTCTAACAGATACATATTTTTACCCCCAAAATTGAGTGTTTTATCTATATCTAAAAGAATCTTAACTGACAAATTATTAAAATATATCTATATTTTTCTTTATTTAACCAATTCTAACTATTCTATCAAAAGAGAAAATATTTGTGAAGTTGCAAGTGTTTTGCAAAGTAGAAAGTTCTAATAAAATGATTTTTATTATGTGTTATATTATTACATTTAAGAAAGAAATCTGATATTAAAAATATTTTAATAGTAATTACATTTTAATAGCTGATGTTTGATAATTAAAACAAAATAAATCGTATTGTTACTTCATAGGGATAATTTGTTGAAGAAATAATCTAAAAATTCTACGTAATCAAATGCTAACAATAGTAATTAAATGGAAAAAATAGCATGCCTGATGTTTGGAGAAAATAATCTTATGTACATATTTAAATAATATCAGGGTAAAATTAAATTAGTTGAGTTGTATGTTAAATGCAATTGCAGGATATTTTGATCAAATGATAGCTATAAGCAATAACATGTTACATAAAACTATTCTTCATGAAAAATCATTTGAAAATAATACTCAACAATTATTCTTTGTAGATTTATTGGACAAATTAGCAAAATGCCAAATAAAACTAACAGTTATTCGGTGAAATATACACTATTTATGATGTAATATTTAATTTTACACAATATCTTTGTAGATAAGAAATGAAAGTTTTAGGTTAATTTATTTTAATTATTTTTCCATCAATTAGACAATAAATGTACTACTTTGTACCTTTCTTTCCCTTCACTTTATCTCCAATGTATACATTAATCATACTTATTACATTACAAACTCAGTTCATTTAACAAGCAGTTAAGAATATATGATAAACTCGTATTTGACATAAGACATATATAAAGATAGACTTTTAAATACATCATTTTTGTTTGCTAGTGAAATACAAGTTAACAGCATAATAAACAAGCTGTTCTATGAGCCATGAAGAGTAATGGAAGGATTTTGAGTAAGGGACTTTAAGGTTACAACTGAAGTTTTGAAAATATCTCCCTGTCAATTGTGTTAACTACAGATAAGAAGGCTATAACAATAGAGGCAATGAAGTGTGCAGACTCTAGGATATTACCATATCACAAGGTAAAATAATCTACTCTACATAGTTACCGTCTCATGGGTCATAGCAGAAGACATGAGAGACCTGAATCAGAGGCAAAGAAACGTACTACTTATGGCAAGATCTGTGTGCAGAAGTTCAAGTTTATTTGCATGGATTTCCTATAACCCCTGCTCCCCCTCCCAACAGGGGTTAGGCAAAGGGCCTAGTACATATGCCTGCACATGCTGAATTTCATTACACTAGAGAAATACTGAGCTGGAGAGATTCACCTTGTTTACAGTACATGGAAGCAAGCTACTTCATCTCTCAAACACAAACCTTAAAAATAATCTGGGCGAAGAGTGGCCTTGGCCTTGCATATTTGGGATAACCAGAAAAACAGGAAGGGATGCTCAGGGTCTATAGCAAATTGTCTTTCCAACAGAACAGGAGGGCAATTGGGAATTAGTTCTTCATTCCTGAACCAGAACAGCGATGGTGAGGATGAGGATAACTGAATAACAAAATAAAAAAGCTAAGCCTATGAAGATATAAATAAATAAATAAATAAATAAATAAATAAATAAATATATATATATATATAATTACATTTATGCATACATACACAACAGTAAATGTGTGTTCGTGTATCTGTATAATTTCCTTTAGTCTTCAAATAAATCTACAATGCATGATTTAGCCACATCTCGTTGATAAGGAAATACCATTAGAACTCAGGCTTATCTGACTGTGAAACATTAAACTTACTCTTTTTAACTATAAGTGAAAGAGTTTTTTGCATCAAATGTCAAAAATCTGTAGCAAAATAAGAAATATTAACAAAAATTAATGGTAAATTTAATATAAAAGATAATAACAAAAAAGCAAAATTGAGGATTTCATTGCCATTAATTAATTCTGATTAAGAATCAACTAAGAGGTGTTTGTTTTAGACATAAGTTGATAAAAATTTCAGTATTTGTCTATTAAGTCTTCATATATAAAACAGACAATTGGATGTGTATTTAATTATTTAATAGGTTTTATAGAGTTCAAAAAAGATGACACAGCCAAATATTAAAAGAAACGTATGTCACCAATATAAACTATTATACTTTATGATTGCTAATCTCAGCCTTTATTAGCACATTTGATGACCTTAAAGTCTTATTCTTTTCCTTCATTCATTTAACCAAATCTGACTTTAGAAATACTTTATCTTCATTACTTTATCCAATGAGTATGTTTCAAGCCTAGAGCTTTTTCTGAGTTCCAACCACTGAAAGTTCATTGGATATCTCTACTTGGATACTCTGTAAGAACCCCAAACTCAGAAAATTCAAAGATCTATCTTCCTTTCACATATCCTCCTTCTTTACAAAAGCTTACACAAACCTCATTTCATTTTTTCGCCTTGCCACTCAATGAGTAGAGGAAGAGAGAAACTTTGGAGTTAACCCCTTTCTCTCCTATTTTCCTCACTCTCCATCTCTCTTTTAATGAGATTATATCCTTTCTGCTACCCTAGTTGAGACACACATCATTTCTTACTTTACATTATGGGACAGTTTCTCATGTTCTTCCCAAATCCACCATCTGTACAAATAATAAAAATGCTACTTTGACTTTACTTCTCTTGTAGGAATCCTGCAGTGATTATCACCATGAACAGGATACAATTCAGACTCTAACAACTCAATGAATCCTTCTGATTCTGCTTCTGTGGAAAATAATATAAATGGAGCCACCTCAAAATGGAATTGAAGCTGCCATCCTAGAGGAAATGCATTGCACATTGTAAGCTTCAAATTTTTGGAATGTTTAAAGCAGGCAAAATGAACCTTCGGACTGGGCCTCCAGCAGTACTGTATTCCAAACAACTGTTGGCAAAGCAAACAGGAAAGCAGACATGACTAGGAACTGAAAATTAAAGCCATCCTTTAGAATTAGCATCACCATGTCAGCTTATTTGCACCCATAGACATTGTTTCCTTCTGCTCATGTAATTGTTCCTCTTGCCTTTCTAAACGCCCCTTGCCTAATCAGAATACTATTTGGGTTTCTGCCTGTACCAATGCTTCCCACAATTGCAATTCTTTTTTATCTCAAATAAATGCTTGTTGCCTCACTTTGGCTTTCTATTTTTAGGTTAACACTTCCCTCTATTGCTTTAATCCTTGCCGTTTTGACCACTCATGTCATGATTCATCGAATGGTCTGTTGTCTGGTTGTCTAATGTCTACTTGTCTTGGAATGTCTCTCCAATTTGCATCCAATAAGACCAAGCTCCCATGTCACCACCTGCGGATGCATTCTCTAAGCTTTTCGTTCTAGTTTGGTAAAAAGTCCTTTTCTAGTTGTTCGATAATACCCTGAATTTTGCTAACACTGGGAAAAGTACTCTACGTTTCCTACAAAGTTATTCTGTGATTATATTCTCATGTGATTTACATTACATCTGTGGTCTTTAAGATATTCTCTAAAGAGCACAAAAATAGGAAGTAAAAAATTTATAGAATCCTCTACTGATTTTGCTTTTCACTTTAGTTTCTCAATTTCTATTTGTTTCCCTAAAATGTATATAACCTGTTATTATGAGGTGCTCTATGTATTTTATAAGTAAATTAACACATACATGTTAGAGACCTGAGCTCAGAATTTTTCATGTGGGGGACATGATCAGTACATTTGAAGCCCTCTGCCCCACTCAACCACATTTTGCAGGAGGCAGGGGCTGCGATATTGCTAGTTGGTGTGCTAAGGCATTGCTGTCTGTAAACCAATGTTTCTTGAACCGTCTTTCTTAGGCCACTTGGGAAAGGTTTCTTTCCCCAATACCCTTGTTAGAAATGCAACTTTTGGGACCTCTGGAATCAAAAGCTATGATTATGTAGCTTAATTTTTTGTTTTTATCATCAGTCTAAGATGAAACTTACAAATATTCAAGTTTTAAATCAATTACAAGTGGTAAGCATTCAACACACCCTTATGTGGAATTAAAAGCCTGAAAGTGCGAAGCGGTGTATTTACCATCACACAGACCATTGCTGCCCGGCAGAGGCTCGCTTGGACTAAGGTGTGATTGGAGTGAAGAAAGAAAAACACAGGAATGGTGCCTGGGAAAACATGGCTAAATGGGAATTTGGAATGTTTTTAACCCTTTTGCTGTGACATTCAAAATAGCCAAATGAATATTTCTGTCTGCTGATTGCGACTTTCGAGTTTACCCCACAAGCTCAGCAAACTTTTGCTTAAATGAAATGTATTTGCAAATGAAAACAAACTATGTATTATCATGCTGTGTGTCCTGGAAATCCAGCAATGTGTGTTGTTCCTTGTTTTGAGAATTTTCATCCAAAAGTAAAATAGAACAAATCCTGTCAGTGTTCCAGAAAAGAAGTTTAGGAAAGCAGATGTAGGTTTTTCTGTAGTTTTTGTGTTTTTCAAGAATTTTAATAGGAAATGTTTATACTTTAATGTAGTCATTTATTTTAATAATATGCACCACTATAATTGTATTTACTTAAAAATATAAATACTGTAATTATTATAAAATTCTTATTCACTGTAAAATTTGTTTCAAGGACTTTTCTCCATTTAAAATTTTTTTTAATGTGTTTTCTTGTGCCTTGCACTATCAATAACCAAGATGTTTTATATGCTCTATTGTGTAACATTTTGTGATAAAATTTTGTATGTAATCAATGCCATTAGATTCTAATCTATCTATACTTAAATCTAACTGATGCTAATTACTATGCTTTGAAATTCAAAATAATGATACATTCATTACCATATAACAAAAATTTTAAATAAAAATAGTGTCATTTATATACAAAGCAACTCAAAATGTTATTATTAAATGCATAAAATAGTCAAAATATCAACTATTTTGTGGCTTTTTGACACATTTTGAAAAAAACTTTGAAGTTAGTGCAGTAAAAGGGTTAAGGATGAAAATAATGAGAAGAATAAGAGAAATTAATACTTTGCTAAAGTTTCTAAGTGAAGTGCTGGTTAATTTTCTCTGTAGGTATCTGCGCCTTTGTAAATTTGCATCCCAAGTGCTCGTATAACATGAAACAAACATTAAAAACAAAAAAATGTGCAATATGTATTGGAATTAACTGGGTTATCAACTCTAAAATTCCTCCCTCACTCCGCCCCACCAAAAAAATAGTTCATGTTTCACGCAGCACTTGCTTGGGGAGATACATAGAAAGCTGTCCTTTCAAATCTTTGCAATTCCAAAAGTCCTCACAAATGGGGAGTTCCCTGATGGTGTAGTGGCTTAAGACTTCGGTGCTGGCACTGTCAGCGCTGCGGCCTGGGTTCGATTCCCAGCCAGGGAGCTACCCACATACCAAAAAGCAAAAAAACAAAACAAACAAACAAACAAAAAAGTCCTCACAAATGAAGGCTTGCATCAATATCACTTGGTGCTACCAATTAATCCCAACTTGATTAAAATTTAAAATATAGGATAGAACACGATTCTAGGGTGACATTAAAATCAATGTCCTCATTGATGTAAAAACAAGAAATGTGAAGTTGACATTATTTGTTTCTCTTTGAGCTTTTCTAAAGCATGATAAAAGGTTCTCTATGAGTATATTATCTCCTTTGATATTCACTTATGTCTCAACTATGTTCTCCACTGGGGAGATGAATATCTCACTGTCTGGAACAGAGTTTACATTTTGAATTAGAAAAGCAACTCTGAGATGAAGAGTTCAGAACGTATTCCATATTTGGGTTGATTTAGTATATGGGGAGCTGTATCAGTCAGCATCCAAACAAGAAAACAGAAATCATCTCAAGCATTTAAAACACAGAAAATTAAAGACTTCAAATTGTTAACACAATTTGGCATTTATTTTTTTCTTCTACTAATATGTAATCCCTGTTTAATACATGCATGTGTTTGCCTTCATAAACATAATCTTAGTCATTCCTCAAAAAAGTGGATACACAAATTACCGTTCATCTCTGTATTCCTCTCAGATCCCAGATTCGCTGAGAATAAAATCCTGGCACCAGGTTTTAATGTATCTCCTCAAGATTTTGTCACGGTTTTTTAGATGTAGAAAATCCCAACATTTTATGCCTATGGGGTCTGATTCCTTGTTTTTTCTGTTATTTTTTTTTGGGGGGGGGTTGGTTTCCTTGGCTGGGAATCAAATGCAAGCTGCACTGTTGAGAGCGCCGAAGCCTTAGCCGCTACACCACCAGGGAACCCCCTCCTATCATTCTTTATTATTTAGACAGAGTTCCCCACTTAGCCCTTACCATTGTATAGGAGCAACCTAAATCCACCTGAGGAAATTAGGGGAATAAATGTCCTCACCCAAAAGAGCAACTTTTTTTCTTCTCTGCCTATTGGTTCAGGGGCGTATAGAATTAGCATAGCAAACTGGTGATTCATTTTCCCATTTTATGAAGACATTTTTTAAATCCTCTGGTGGGAGTATTTTGCCCTTGGTAGCTAAGAACTTTAAACCACCAAAGCTTAGCTTCTTGAATGAGAAATAAAAATGAGAGAGTGTTCATTCCTGTCTGATTCCTTGGTAACCGGAAAAACACTACCACTGCTTCAAATAACAGCCTCATTTGGTTTGTTTCTACTCCTAGTTGAACCCGGAGTGAAACACTGAGTATGACCATTTCAACTGTGGATTGAAGAACTGAGGAAATAGCCACTAGATGGGACAGTGTAGAAACTGGATATGCTATAGACAAATTCACACCAAAAGTTCATTAGCAAGTGATGAGGTGATAAACGAGTCTGTACTGATCAGTAGAACATGGTGATATTTTTGTCCCCAGGATTAGCATCAGTTCAGGACCAGTGTTTCCTAATCTTTGTAAAGTCTGTATTTTTTTATGTCCCTAATAATACCCACCAGGCTTCCGGTACCTACAAGTCCCATGAAAAATAATTGTAATTTTTCTGTATATTAAAGGAATTGTTTAGAGGCTCTTCCTCAAAGATAGAAGAATTTTTCTTTTTCCTCAGCCTCTCCTTCAAGTAGGGGGCTATGAGTGGAGGGAGTTGGCTTATGATTAGAAACAACGTATTCTGAGAATTATTGCAAAATCTCAATTCAGTTTTCTGGTCACCAGGCCTAGAGTGTCCCAATTACATATATCAAGTTACACCTTAGGAGGCTACACATGTATTTCACTGTTTAAATGAGACTTCCATAAATCCTTGATGTCCATGTGGCAATTGTAACTTCATTATTTCTAAATTTTAAATGCTGCAACTGACTTCTGTTATTTTAGAATTCCAGAATTTTTCTTTAAAATCAGGGATCCCATTTTAATAGCCATATTTCCTACATTAACCCCAACCTTCAAAAAACAGTTACATAGAGAAATACTCACACATGCATTCTCTGGCACTAGTCTCTTTATTAGCACACATTCACAAGTACATGCATTTCTCAATGTTTTAGTGAAGGGAGTGTCCAATAGAAATACACTACCTCTCACTGGATTTCTTCCTCAATGTTATGGAGGAAAATAATTAAACATCTCAACCTTATTGAAAATAGGTCATTATTGAAATAAATTTTCAGTTAAACAGAAAATAAACTGTTAAAACAACTTCTAGTTGCAAGGGATAGAATATCAATCTGAAGATTTGGGGAAGTACATTCATCTACATACATTTGGTTCAATCCAACGCTGTACTGCTTCTCTCAATCTAGAGCCCTTAGCATACATCCTTATGCATCTTTCCTTGATTCCTGAGGGGTCAAATTATCCTTTGTTTTGTCTGAAATGTCTGGTTTTTTCTTTTGTAGAAGACCTAACAAATCTTGTCCTGGGACAGACCTGGATTCAATGAGGGGTAGTTGAGTAATCTGCAAAAAAATATGTATCCTTTTGTATGACAACAATCCTAAAATTAAGTCATTATTAGGTAGGTAAACAGGGGAACAATATTTATCTGCAGACAGTGGAGAGGAATCTACTTCCATTAGGGAGACTATGGAATATCAGGTTATTAATTGCTTCTGTCTCAGTTCAAGCTGCTTACAATGAAATACCATAGGCTGGGCGACTTACCAAACAAAGATTTATTTCTCACAATTCTGGAGGTTAGAAGTCCATGGTCAGGGTGCCAGAGCAGTTGGGTTCTTGGTGAAAGCCCTTTTTCTGATTTACATATAGCTCTCTTTTGCTTGTATCTGCACAAGTCAGAGAGATTTAAAAAAATAAAAATAAAAAGGCTAGATCTTTTTCTCTTTTTATAAGAACACTAATCTCATAATTGGGGATCCACCCTCACAACCTAACTACTTCCAAAAGGTGTTACTTACAAATACTATCATTTAGGGCTTCAACACAAAAAGTGTGTGGGGACACTAACATTCAGTCCATAGCAGTTCCTGTTTAAGCCTAGTCAAATAATCTCATCTGAAATCTCAAGTCCCAAAATGAACACAATATATATGTTGAGGTTGTGAATTCAGTGTCTTTTATAATTCTGCTACCTACACAATTAGATTCTTTGCCATGTTGCTCTGTAATACCAGAGATAACCATTTTTAAAAATGGTTTCCAAGAAGCTCTCTTGATCCCCATACATTCCTTGAGCCAATATTTCAAAATCTTGACTTTACCATATATTGTTCGTAGATTCCTAGCTCATTCAGAAGCCGTTTCATAGCATTGGTATCATCACTGTGATAACACCATGTGAATGTTACATCCTCTACTTGATAGAACAAAACTTTGCATTCATCTAAAGCAGCAGTGTCCAACCTTTTGGCTTCTCTGGGCCACAATGGAAGAAAAATTGTTTTGGGCCACACATCAAAGACACTAACACTAACGATAGCTGATGAGCTAAAAACAAAGGTCCGTGCATAATTTTCATGTTTTAAGGAAATTTACGAATTTATGTTGGGCCACATTCAAAGCCATCATGGGCTGCATGTGGTCTGCAGGCAACCCGCAGGCTACAGTTTGGATGAGCTTCACCTATTCTAAAGCAATCTCAGTTAATAATTTAAGCAATCTTATTTTATGTTTGGTTCCCTAAATAAGGGTATCATCAGAGTTAAGTGTTCAGGATATTTATTAAGGAGTGCCTTTAAGATATATACTTGTGGATATAGTTGCACAATAACTCTGCAGCCAAAGCAATCCAAAAAAGGGCTGAGAACTGAAACTTATTTTCAAATAGTATTTCTAGCAGCTGGGCATGTCCTTCATTGAAGAGAGTCTGAGATGTACACTACAATGTCCACTGTATTAAATTTTCTACATCATTGTCAAGTGCGAAGCAAGTAAGAAACCAAATTTCAGAATCTCATTTTGCAGGTTTGCACGCAGGACCACATCAAATACCAACAATTGTACCAGTTAGGGTCCAACCAGGAAAATATAAACCATTTTATGATTTTAAAACACTGGCTATACTAATGATTGAAAGCTGTGAAGCCAAACATAGGACAAGAAGATGACCAAACACGTGACAAACAGAAATCACTGATGCTTCCAGTGTGGGGGAAAAGGGGAGAAAGGGAGTTAGAAGAGCCTGGAGACCAAAGTCATCTACTGGGAAACAGAACCATAGCAAGTGAATAGGAGACACTGTTTCTGTTGTTGGTGCTTCCAGAGGAAAAAAAGAGAAAAAGATACCCCAACTTCTATCATCCTGCTCTTCAACCTCTGCCAGCACCTCCCATTCACTGACTCCATCTAGCAGCTGTAAACCAGGGAAACACAGACCAAAAGCCCACAGCCTACTTGTGCAGCATATATGGGGAATCGGGATGGCTCTGGAGAAGAATAGGCCAAGTATTACGAAATAGCGCCTTAAAAGTATCTATTAATAAATTTTAACACTGAAAATAAACCATAAAGGTATGACAAAATGATTTAGGTGTTTTGCAATTCTGTAAAATGCATATGCATACATATATATAAATTTATATGCATTAAATACATGTGATTCAGCTACACTTTCAAAATTGTTTTCTCAGTAGTACATAAATAAAACTCTGTCATTTTGAAACATAGCCAGCATTAAATAAAACGTTATAGTTCCACTTAGGATATAAATAAAGAACTTGGATAGAGTTCAGAAAAGAAGTACAAAATAACTAAAGTTAATGTAATCTCCATAAGATTAGTCAAAGTTACTGGATTTATATATAGTGTGGGGGTTAACAACTATGGGCATATTGCACGAGATTTAGTAAAACAGCTCCTGTGATTTCTTAGAGAACTAGAAGATAAAGAACACTCTTACTTTTAAAAACATTAAACTAGCTACAGAAGCATATGGTTTCAAGGTATTTAGTGACCCCTGACTTTATTCAGGTTAAGGAATTGCTCCCATTGAACAATAAAAGCAATGATGCTCAAGAAACTAAACCATTCACTTAGTGCCATATAGATAGTACAAAACAAAGGAGAAGACCATACTTCTGTTTTCTAAAGAACTCACTGCTGCCTTATTAAGTTTCATAAATTTGTAAACTATACTATCCATCAATCTATAGATGAATAAACTATGCTACCACACACACACACAAAAAAAAGAACTGCTCTTAATTTTACTTTTTCTCCTGTTAAAAATATATGGCTTGTTTATAAATGCAATATTCCCCAGGCTGAAAAAATATATATAAAACAAAAGAGCAACTACAGAGCAATGTTTAAACCTCAATTAAAAATCATATGCCCAGCTATAAACATGGTAACTTATAGGTAAAATTTCTGTCAATTATTTTAGCGATATGTACTTTATGTGTTTTGGGTCATAGTATATGGGTGGTTTCATATCAGCTTTCATTGTTAAACACCATATTGTAATATCTGACTCAAGTAATTTAATAGTTCCCTAAACATAATTTTAATGGGTGCATATATTAGATAGAATAATGAATGTTAGCTGCTGCAAATGACAAACCCTTAAATCTCTATGGCTTATCATAATAAAGATGTACCTAGGGAATTCCCTGGTGGTGTAGTGGCTTAAGGCTTCGGCGCTGGCACTGTCAATGCTGCAGCCTGGGTTCGATTCCCAGTCAGGGAGCTACCCACATACAAGAAAAAAAAAAAGATGTACCTATTTGTCAGTTAGTTTCAGTCTCATGGTGTTCAGAGGGTCACCTGTTTGGTGGCTGCACATATGAAACACTTGGCCTCTGAAAGTTAAACTCTAATAGTACATGACATTCAATTTCTGGCAATAGCAACTACACACACACACACACACACACACACACACACACACAGCCATATACCACACATATATACACTCCTACATATAATATATATACACATACTTTGAAATTTTTGCTTCTTTCCCATCCTTTTTTTAAAATTGTCCCTTTCCTCACTTGCTCCCCTTAATTCCACCTTTGCAACCAGCCAAAGTACACATTTCAAAGCAATAATCAGATTCTGTCATTCTCCTGTTTAAAACTATTGAAAGCCTAGCTATAACACTTTAAAAAGTTAATCCTCTCTTTCTAAGGGTAAACAACCATAATTGGTGCTTCCATACCTATGTGACTTCATCTCACATGCCTCCAAGTTGTCTTCTACACTGTAGTCATGTTGACATTTATTCTCTTCTCACAAACACCCTACTAGCTACAGCCTTAGAGATTTATACCAGTTTTTCTCTTTGACATGTTCTTAATTGATTATTACATGGTTTACTGTTTTTTGACAGATCACACAGAGAATATATTTTTTCTGCTAAAACTCCCTGTAAACAAACAAGAACATTCTCTGTAGTCAATTACTTGCAATCGTATTACCTCATTTGAATTCTATGCATCCATTTCCATTTATTTTTAGAAACATGATGCCAGTTTTCTGAATTTTTCATCTGCAGTGATTAATTGTAAAAGCATGCTCTTATCCTGGTTTTTCAACATGAGTTCTTTGATTTCTAATTTTGTAGCATTAAATTTAATGCACCAAATACAGTTTTCTCTTACTGCCCTTGAAAATGTAAAGATTTAAAAAAATACAAGTAACATTTACAGATGTTAGAACTAAGTGGCTCAATTTCAGTAGTGAAGTACTTTTGAGGAAACATAATCCAGACCAAAAATAATAATAAAAATTCTAATATATACTTTATTTTTCAGAAGAACATTAAAATTAATCTAATCCATATAGCTGAGTAAAATTTCTAGTAACCCCTCCTTTTCTTTTCTGCCCAAATGTCCTTTTTTAGTGTTTCTCATTTTTAATTCTTCAGATACTTTTTCCTATTTCTCTCCTTGTCTACCTATATATTTTTCCTTTGTTCTTCCAATTTATATGTTCTTGACTTCTCTGTTATGACTCCAATTTTCTGATTTGAAGAATCTAAGGAACTACCTGAAAAAAGCACATTCATTTTATAATGTGAAAGAAAATTTATTCTGCAATTAGCCAGGCTAAAATTCTTGGAGTCATCCTCACCATCATTTTTTGTTTTCCTTATTTCACATGGCAAATTCTTTGTTGATTCCTGTTGACATTACTTAAAACGTTTTTTAACTTAAAATAACTTAAGACTTACATAAAAGTTGCAAATATAGTTGAGTGAGTTCTTGTATACAGTTTCCAAGAATGTTAACATCTTACTTTGCATATTAATAGATTTAACAAAACTAAAAATCATCAATAAAACAACTAATTAAACTATAGAGACTTTATATGCATTACACCAGATTTTGCACAAATGTCATTTTTCTCTACCAGGATCCAATCTAGGATCTCACACTGAATTGAGTCATCATTTCTCCATAATTTTCTCAGGTTTGTGACAATTTCTCGCTCGTTCCTTATTTTCCATCGCCTTCGAGAAAACCTGTGAGGTATTTTGAAAAATGTCCTTCAATTTGGGTTTGTCTGATGTTTTCTCGTGGTGAGACTGGGACTCTGGGTTCTGGAGAAGAATACCACTGCAGTAAGGGGCCTTTCTTATTTAATCATAGTGAATAAAAGGTGGTGCAGTGCTTTTTAAATGTTTCTTTTCATCTTATCTCTGTTACTGTCAGGATTTTTACCTGAGCTAATTAACTTTTGCTACTGAATCTTTACAGTGTCCTCCTAATGGTCTCCCTGCTTGTACCTTTTTCCATTTACAGTATATCAACAAAAGAGCACCCAAGAGTCTCTATTTTAGGCATCCTCCAACTCAAATTCATCTTAGAGTTTGCACTCTGACTCACTACAACATGTGCAGATGTTAACCATTGTCAACATGTGTTCTAAATCTCTGCTCTTCAAACCGTCAGCTCTTTAAAGGTAGGTTATCCCTTTTTTTCTCACTTTAGTCTGGCCACATTGGCCTCCTTGCTTTTATACACATATAAAGTTCCCACTTTAGAACTTTCCATTCGCTCTTTTTTGATAGCAAATGTTCCTCTTTCAGAAATGCCTGTGGTTTGAACCTTTACTTATGCAAAGCATTTAGGTCTATTCTCACTGCCACATTCTCAGTTGTGTCTTCATGACCACCCTATTTAAAATAGCATTTCTGCCCCTATACTCACTCTGTACCTTTTTCTACTTTATTATTTTAATATAACACATGACGTTCTGTGTTTGCTTATTTGTGTTGTATTTTGTAGGTCTCTCTCCATTAAAATGTAAGCTTCATGGAAGTATGAATTTCTGCTTGTGGTATATTCAGGACCTGATACATGAAAAGAACTCAGCAAGTATTTGATTAATGAAAGCATGATCTGAGACAAGGGATACTGAGTTTTGCTTTGTTTGTCTTTTTGTTTGATCCTGTTCTCTGTTCATATAATTTCCCCTCATCTCTAAATCAGATGTATGGTTTGATATGTATGGGTTCAAGTATAATTCTCATTATTTTCCTTAACGCAGCACTACTGCAATGAACTGAAATAGTCTCTTAAAGACCCCCTCTCTCGTCCTTCATTCCGAATCTAAAACTCATACAAAATGAAAAGCTCAACCACATATGCTCTTTTGGTTTTTCTTCTACTTCACCAATACACTTAAACCATCTACACAACACTTCATGAAAGAAGTTTGCATATCACAGAATGGAGGTGTCATCTACCACTTTGTCTTCTTTCTTCACTATTGTTTCCTCAGAGTTTTAGTTTATGAAAATTAAAAAAACAAAAACTGGAGAGGATATAGTACTAGGCCTGCCTTAAAAACCTAGCACCAAAACTGACCTGCTATGATTGTCACACTTCAGTGTACGTGAGGCAGACTCAGTCCCTAGGAAAGAAGTGTATCTCTAAGCCACAAAGCACATGAAATTCAAGAGGTTTGATAATATTTATGAATCTCAATTTTAACAATTACTCCCAAGTAATTTCGATGTTAAGAGATTTTCCATATATAACTGTAATAGGGGGAGACTGGACAATCTCCTGCCTTGAAAATGTACTACTGTCATTTTCTTTTATTTCTTTGGGTTTATAGTTGATATATTAATAATTCTTCCCAAATCCAAACAACAATTTCCTTCAGGTTTGGCCTCTGGTGGTTGTAGTGTTGTGAATGTTCATTTTAATATGAGTATGCTTGTTTGCATACGAGAACATGCACATATGTGGATATGTTTGTGTCCACGTGTTCTTGTTTGCATGCATGTACACGCATATATATGTCTTTGCATGCCTGCCTGTGTGTGCATGTGTATCTGTGTATGCTTTGTATTTACAGGCCTTTTCATAAACATTTGGGAAGGAATATTAAAGATGCTGTTTTAATTCCCAAATATGTTTAATGAAAATGATACAGGGCATTTAGAAATAAATCTAATGTAGACAAGTATGTAATCTGATTTTAAATCAAGCTGAGTAGATATAATATAGTATGATATAATTTTAATCATGTTTTTTTTAATGACATAAAAAATACTCCTCTTTCCTAGAGGAACCAATATAAAATAAAGCGCAAAATATGCTATGTTGAAGATTGTTTTTAAACAAATTCTCCCTAATGAAATCATGTTCAGTTTAGTGATATTGTATTGGAATATATAATAAACAATGGTGCTCTTCATTAGATAGTTTGTTCAAAATGACTTGGCTGTTCAAATGACATTACAAATTAAAGCTAATTGACGCTTAGAAAATGACACTGCATAATCATTAAATATAATCGTAATTGGATTGGTATTTAATCCTAGAATAGTGCTTTGTGGGCTATCTGAGGAAACTTGATAAAATAATTTAAAAATGGAAGCTGAAATATGGAGTGTGAAAAACAGGACAAAATAATAAGGACACAGCTGACCAGTTTGGATTCCTACCTAAAAGGCTCACCCCCCACCCCTTCTTTCTGCACAAGCGGAAAAACTGGCTGCCAAAGCCTAATGCAGAGTCATTTTCATCTGCTCATCTTATTTCTATTGCCAATTATCCTTAATTATTGAAAACTTTTTTTCAGTGTGTAATGGATGCTGGAATGTTAGTATGCTTATTAAACTGAAACTCTATAGATAGAGCAACAGATTCTGATAAGCACTGGTTTGTTATAGTTCTGAAATTTCAAGGGTTCCTTCCTCTATTAACTTCAGATTCATACTTCACAAAACATTTAATCAGAACTAGTAACTATTACTTTCTTAAAACCGAAAACCCCTCACAAAGGACTCAAAGGATACAAAATGTAATAATTTAAATTGAATTCTATGAGGGACAATCAGACCCAATTTGCCCTCATGTAAAAGCAGCAGGCCCTTCTTTAGAAGGAAAAAACTCCTTCCCAGGTTCCCACTAAATCCTAGTTCAGTACCCCCTTACCAGACAGGTATACCCCGCCAACAGCCCACAAACTGGCATCAGCTGATAAAAGCTGTGACAAATGGCAAGGCCATACACAGAGCATCCCAAAGGAAAATACTGTATTGCTGACATGAATATCTATGTTTACCTCCATTTATGTTCAAAATCCAACTGAATATTTTTTCAGAATTTCCTTTTCTGTATGGCTTCATGCTAGCGTTAGCCACAGACACATTTTGCATTAGAGACTGAGGGTCCAGTGCTTGTCTATGGCTATGATAACGGGCACCTGCAGCATCGTGGGAGGGGGTAATGGAAGACGCCAGGCTAAATGCTAGATACAGAAACACCAGCTTGTAGGTGCTCCACCATTTTCTAAAATCTGAGCCCTATAAATAATCTTTATAGTAAAAACCAATATTAGTTTGGTTTCTCTGAATAAAGTTCAGCGGATTCACATGCCATCTTCCCTTACTTTGGAAGCTACCAGAAGATATGCGCCACCAGAATAAGAGAGAATGGGAGGAAGAAATGGAATCCCATGATAAGAAAGTCCATAATGAAGATGAGAAGAAATCCCAGAATAAGAGCTCTCCAGAAAATTCAGATAGTAAATAACAGATTGGAATTGGAATATAAGAGTAAAAGACTATAACAATAATACCTCCAACATAAAGGAATCACATATATCATGTTGTTGAACACATATATGGGGATATTTTTATGCATTGGAAGTTTATCATCAATTACTAATAAGAACATACAGAAAATTAAAGAAAATAGAGTGAAAGCAAATGGGCAATAATTTCATATGCGAGGGATATTTGGGAAAAAATCCAGCCATAAATGCCTCTATTTTTCATATTACATGGCTGGATACTTTCTGGACAGCCCTTATACTTTCCACATGCAAATTCCATTCCATTCCAATATCCCCAGTCTTAACCCATTCCAGCATAAACTAAGTTCCAAATCTTACCGAATATAATTAACTCAAAAGCCAAAGTTCACTCATCTCATACAATAAATCATATAAATCAGGTATGAGTGAGACTAGGTTGGCTTAGTCTTGAGGTGGTATTTCTCTCCCTCTGTGAGTCTGTGCAATTCAGAAAACCAGTTATCTGCTTCCAGGATGCAATGCTAAGACAAACACAGGACAAACATTCCCATTTCAAGGGGGAGAAAATGGGAAAAAAAGTTTGCAACACAGTAGGTAAAATTTTATTCGATTTCCAGAACTAAGAATAATCCTCTGTGGTTTGGCCTCTGGGCCTGCTGGGTGGCAGTTTTGTCCTCTTGGCCGACCAAGCAGTGCCCCAGGCCTCTATGTTCATCACCCCTACTTTGGGAGTGAGTTTAGTTTGTTTTATCCCATCTCTGTCTCTTTTAATCCAGCTAGCACTGCTTCTCCAGGTATGAAATTCTCCAAACTTTTGTCAGTCTCCCCTGCAATTCATGGGGGTCCAAGCCACCACACAAGAGTCCTCCATAGATACTTCACTATCTCTGGCTTCTGATGAGAAAGAGTGGATCCATGAGTCACGCACGTAATTGCTATAGCAGATGTTTGTCCAGCTACACACTGGCCCTGCTTCCAGAGTATGCATCTAGATAGGCTGAGAATTTTCCAGATCATAATATGCTGGTTCCTTTTGCTTAACAATCCCTTCCGTGTTATATCTTACTATCAGCAATAAGGAGAAACAAACAACATATTTTTTTCTTTTTGTTCTTTTCATAAAATGAAATCTCTAGTAAATTAAATCTGTAATTATCTCTCTAATTTGAATAAAACGCTGGTCTTTTCCTTTGGGTAGGTGGTGGACATTCTGTAAATCAACCTAGATATAAAAATTTTCAGAATTAAATGTATAAATTCTCCCTGAAGACTTAAAGCTCACTTTCAGAGATGAACAAGCATTATGTCTTCATTTTCACTCCCCACCTTTATCTTCTCCTTCCTTCCTTTTCATGCAATTTACTTGCAGCTCTTCCAAGTGTTTTTCAGGTGCTTATTGCTCAGCCTTGTGACCTTCTGAGCTAAAACTTCATCCCACGTTTATCACTGCCTGCGTTCCCTACCCTCAACGAGATCGAATTTCACAGTATTTGATCTTACAGAATTTTCATGACGCTGAAAAGTTCCAGTTGATACTTAAGCCTCTTCAAAAAGGGAGATCTATCAGTAATAGTTTCTGTGGTCAGACTGTTTTTTTTCATTATGAGAGAGCACACAAAAGCTTAATACATTAAATCAGTCATTTGGGACACTTGGTTTTACTAACTACTATTTGCTGGTCACCATCTTGAGAGATGGGAATAAAAATATTAATTTTGAGGCATGTGACATAAATGTTAACAAATGCATAAAATGAATACCTCTTTATGGCTAGTATTTCACATTTTATTTTCTTTTTCCTTGATTATTTTTTCTTAAATATTTCTTGTGCCAGAAAGTAAATAAGCCATGCATTTTTCAAATGCTCTTCTAGTTCAGACTAATATCTTACAACACCCCTTTTCCAGGAATTAGTCAAAGTTATTATAGATTTACAGATAAGAATATGACATGAAAAATTTTATTTGGAACATTTCATCAAAATGTAAAACCAAATAAAGTAATTTTAGTGTTTTAGCAAGTTTTATTTGATATTACTCTGGAAAAATATGAAATTCATTCTGCTCTTAAATAGCATATGATTATTTGAAGAGGTACAGGTGCCAAGAGACTGTTTTTAATGCAATTTTAGCCTCACTATGAAAAGAACAAAAAACCACACTTCTCTTTTGGTATTTAATTATCAGGTTTTTATATTCAAAGGGTTCAGATAGAATGGAATAAAATGTTCAGAATTTCTTTTGTTTAAGGAGTATTCTATTCATCCTAGCAATTGGACTAGCAATAAAATCTCAACATTATTCAACTTCAATAACCTCAAACTGTGTAAGTGGTTTAAATTTAATCTCCACATAAATTCTTCTCAATCTCTGGTTATTTTGATATGACATAGGGAAATTGTGTCACAAAGCTGTCTCTGTTAATCAAGAATAGCTGAAAATATTAATATCTAAATGGCAAAAAAAAAAGGTTAGGGAATGGTGATTACCTTTTAAATAATCATAAACTAAATCTTAAATTGTACATCTCTAATTTTTCCATAATTTGTTCAATGACTTAGAAATTTTCTTTAACTGTTTTTAGATATGTTCTTTATTGATTATGTTTATGTATTTCCCCTAAAAAAATCATAACTCCTCTCCACAGCTGATTTGATGATATTAGAGATTGATCCTATAGTTATGTATTCACATTTATTGAGATATACGTATGATTACTGTATAAATCAGATTCTTTCATTTTGAAAACTTTGATATATGTTCATTAGAATTCATCAAGTCCTTTTTCTAAGATCTATTTTATATTGTTTATAGCTAGTTCTATGAATGACTTCTATTTACATAATTTTTATTTTCAAACTGCCATGTTTAGCCATGTACTCCTTGTTTTTACTCTTTTAATGTTAGTGTTTGATTTGAATTTAAACTCACTGAGCATTTTGAACTTTTTAATTGGAAATCTTTGACCACTTTATTTATTAAAAAAGTTTATTAAACACTATGAAACCAGCGATTTGCTCATTTCTTGGAACATGTGAAATATATGATAAGATTACAAGTAGATTAAGTACTTATATCTTGCTAGTAAAGTCATGCTTCTTAAAATATGTCATCAGAAATAAACATAATCGAGAATATAACTATGTTAAAGGTCAACATGCAATTGGCATTTGAAGATTTACAATTTTTAGATTAATAAAGTTAACAAGGAAAATGACACATAATTATTGAATTTTACAAAATTAGGAAGTAATGAATTTTAAAATAAAAAGTCAAGAGGATGGGAATAGTAAAAAATTAATAGAAAATCCTTGTCTATGGCACATAATTTTAAAGAATGGTAGGGTAAAAAGATAATGACTAATCAATTGTAGAATAGTGATAAATAAGGCCAAGGTAAAGAGAACTTTGAAAAATCAAATGCATCACTTGGAATCCGTTTACTTTCTGTAGGGAAAAAAATACTTTTGTCATGTATTCATTTTATTTTGTTCTTTATTTACACAAAATATGTAAATGTATAACTTTTTTAACCAAAATACAATGAATGGGTCTCAAAAATCAATGAAAAATAAGATAAATATATGAATAATTGATGCTCATAACTTAATAAAAAAACTAAATAAATACTTGATGTAATAGGCCAGGAGACAGCGAACTTTTTCTATAAAAGGTCAAAGAGTGAATTTTTTTTTGTCTTTACGACTATGTGTTATGTTCTGTCTTCACTATTCATTCAACTCTGTCATTGTAGCACAAATTCAGCCACAGACAATATGTAAATGAATCAGTATTGCTGTATTACAATGTAACTTGATTAAAAGGAAAAACAAAATGAAAAACAGGTGGCAGGCAGAATTTCATCTTTGGACCATGGTTTGCAGAACCCCATTAGTTGCAGGCAAAAACGATCCGTTATTTTTTGGAATCCCTGGGCTCATTAAGCAAAGTAAAACCAAAGGCTTCTCCAAAAATGCATTACTTTAGAAAAATTTAGTAGTTTTTACTAATCTCAGTGGCAATTTCTGCAATTCCAAAACATTTAAATTAGATGTGACTGAAAATTATCCATTAAACAATGATTAAAGTAAAAGAATTGAAACCTGGTGTGAAATGGATTTACTTAGGAAAAGATCTAATTTTTTCATAGATTGGATAAAAAATATTGGTGGGGTAGTATGCTGCTTTCCGTGCCAATGTGCTGAAATGAAATTCTAGTTAAATGGACTGAATACCCTGTGATTGAATACCTATCTGGTGATGGAACTATACATTCCTTAAGGTTAATGAGTATTCTTTAAATAAAAGCATGTAAAAAATACAAAATTTAAAATTTAAATGTTTAAATTAGGTATAGCTCTATTCCGTAATGTGTTTTAAACAAAGTTCATAACTAAACTCAAAAAAGAAAAAGGAGGGAGATGTGAATCAATGATCTATTGCTATAATTATTGTCAGTACATCATCCCAAAGCTCATTACCTCCTATCAGTGAGTATTCACTGAGTTCACACGTCTGTAGTGTGAGAGTTTAGTCTGGGCTCTTACAGATCCACTCATGTGTCCGGCGATCAGCTACAGACTGGTCTCATGTTGGATAACTGAGTAGATTATCTCCCCTATTTATTTCAGTAATTATCAGGGTATCACTGGATAGGCTCATAATGAAGGCAGAGAAACACAAAATGCATGGAAAGGAATAATTACATGGCAAATGGTATAGATATAGGAAAGCGTAAAGAATTAAGGCCATGTATACAATTGCTTTATTTATTAGTGCAGTTCTATAGGTAGGTGCATATTTTACAATTTCTGCAAACATTACTCTCAAAGTACCCTGAGCAGCTTCAACTTCTGGGAGTCAATCTCTGAAATAATACTAAACTGATAACTTTCTGGCCTGAACTGCAGGCTTAATATAGGAATAACTTCAATGTAATATATTGATTTGGGGTGAAAGTGATAATGAACAATGGTCTTTAAAAGTAAAGGAAATATATTTCAGAGTACCACATTCAATTTGGTATTTTAGAGTAAATTTGCATTTTTCATTTAGAATAAGGATCCCTTGGAGATCCAAGTACTTAATCTTTGTTCTTGATACACTCACTACAGTACTTCTTATTAAGTTTGCATGTACCAGTTCATTGGTAACTCTGACACAAGACAAACATGCTAATGATGTTTTAATTATTCTATTAATTGTTAAATTACATATAGAAAAATGTATGACTCATATTTTTGATGTGAGAATAAGATTACAATTTTTTTCTAGTCATTATCATCTTAGGCTAACATTCATTGTTAATTCTAAAGACAGTCAAGTAGAAAACTGGGGGTATGTTTGAATGCTGTGAGAAAAATCAACAGGCAGTGTACCATATGCACTCATATTTATATTTGATCCTCTGTGCTGACAGCTAGAACAATCTGGTTTTGTCTCTAAAGTTAGCACATATGATTAAGGTATACATAAGATAAATTTTCTTGATTCGGCATGGGGTTTTAGCCTTGTATCTATCATTAAAACCATTAGAAGTAGAATTGCTAAAGCTTTTCATTACTCCCTGACATTCTCTTCCATATGAAGCACACAAAAGGTGCAACATGCTGTTACTATTCTCTCTTTCAATTAAATAGTTTGTACGTGGGTTACATTTGAGTCTTGAAGATGACAGATCCTATTCTTACAGGTAACAGCATTCTAATTTGACTCATTATACCTAAATATGCACATATACACTCTGCAAATTCAAAATTGCATGTCTTCAACAATAAAATCTCTTTATGTAAATGTCCAATTTATAGATATTCATTCAAGAATTGGAAACAACTTCCAATGCTTTCACTAGAACCAGAAGCACTTAAAATTTGAATTCAAATTATGCTCTTTGTATACTTTGTTTCAAAAATATCTGTGTCCATGGAATTCTAAATGAGTAATAGACAATGTAACAATGAAACTGCCATTCTCATTTTAATGCTAATAGTAATTGGGCATATTACATTCTTTTCAGACGCTAAATTACATCCTGGGAATACATGTATTATTTTGGTTTAGTAGAGTACCAGTTATTTCATTAACCTTATGATTCATTACATTATTTAGAATCTGACAGAGCTTGCTATGTACATGACCTTAACCATTTCCAACTCCAGGTTGCTCATCAGTGAAATGACACCTCATTGGTTACCAGTGAGGACTAAAGCAAAGAATAGACAATCACTTCACTTCGTGTGTATCACAGAGCTAGTACATGATGCACAGTGATTAATATTAATATTTTGTTAATATAATTTACTATTATCTTATGTTAATCCCACAATTCATATGAAACCTGCCCCCCTGAAATGTGAAGGACCTTGCTAAAACTGAGATGAAGAGGACAAAAATTAAAGAGGTGTCTTCCTGGATTAAACCACATTTGTTCCATGTGACCTAGGCCATATGAGTACTAAAATAAATTTAGAGAATTTACAAAATTGGATGCTGTATATCCAATATAAAGTTTTAGGAGAATTTATTAATAAGATGTGAAGACTTATAAGTGATTTAGATAAGTTGCTCATGCAAAGAATCGTAAGCAAATCGTTACATTTCAGAATGAACTGTGGCTAATTATAAGGCAAGAACAATTTAGAGAAAACAAGTAACCCATTAGGGACATAAGGTTTAGCAACCTCATTAAGTGTCTGACTTAAAACCTCTTTCATTGTGCCCCTAATATAACATCTGCCTCTTTTTTTTTTTTTTTTTTTTTTTTTTTTTGCTTTTTGGTATGTGGGTAGCTCCCTAACTGGGAATTGAACCCAGGCCGCAGCACTGACAGCGCCAGCGCCGAAGCCTTAAGCCACTACACCATCAGGGAACTCCCAACATCTGCCTCTTAAATACCATTACAGCCCCATCTTTGACTAAATGTCCATTCACTATGCAAACAATTCAGTTGCTATTCTGCCTGTGTATATTCATTTATCTTTCTAAAATGACCACTTTTCGTTTTTTCTACCTATCAAACAAGAGGCCATTCTTAAAGACTCAGTTCAATTCTCTTATCTTTCTTAAACTTTGACCCAAACCCAAGAAATAGTAATCAATACTTCCTATGCGTCCCACTGTGCACTGAATACAGGATCACCAAAGCGTCCTCCAAGTTTTATCACAGGTGCTCATTTATAAATCTGTCTCCATCCGAATACAGTCTCTGATAGAGTGGTTTTTGTCATAATGTGTATGTTAACTTTCCAGGAGAAAAAATGGTTTACTAATGAGTAGTGATTCCCCAACTAATGTCTCATTCCATGACTGAGGGCCAGTTCAGCTGAAAGTATCATTAGTCGCAGTAGTCCTGGAGGTGTAGGAAGCACAGTCCAATTACGATAACCTCATCAGGCTGTTTATGTTGAGGACATTCAGTAAAGCATACATAATGGCTACAAATAACAGTGGTTTGTAATGATAATAGGCACTGTTTTTATTGTCATATAGCAGTGTTCTAAGGATTAGAGAAGAGGGATAAATTGTGTTCAATAATTATTGATTTAATTGAATTAAACACTGAAACATTCATTTCTTTCAATGAAATCGAAGAAGTCAGATTCCTAGACTGTTCTGTAGGCATGCTGCTGGCATTTATTTCAACTAGTGTTTGTTGAGCATACATTCCATGACAAGTAACCTATACTCTGACCGTGGGTTTTCCTCGCTGAAAAGATGGTTCCCAACCCATATGAGAATACATTATAGGGAGAAGGCAGTCATCTTTAACCTTTCTTTTCCCCTCTAGATCAGTTTTATTGATGTATTGGCATACCAATATTCTTTATATTTATGGCATATAATTTAGTAAGTTTTGACAAATGTATATTCATACACACATGAAACCAAAACCATAATAAAATTAATGACTATTTCCATTATCTCCACAAGTTTCAGTATACCTTATCGCAATTCTGCCTTTCATTTAACCCAATTTACTCAGTGACAATTGGCTTTTTGTTATTACACATTAGTTTGCATTTTCTAGAGTTTTATATGGATGCAATCATATTAATAAAATCATTTAGTCTGGCCTCTCTCATTCAGCCTAATTATGAGATTCAACCATGTTTTAGTGTGATGCAGCTCTTATCATGCATTTTATTTATAAACATTATAAAATTCACAATGCATTTTTCTTCAATACTCAAATATATTTTAAAGAGATTTAAATAATATAAAAAATATTATACATTTATCAGTGTAGTTACACTTCTGGGATGCTGTCTTTTAATTTTTATTATATACATTTTCATTCTACCTCAAGAAATTATTTTTAATACTTTTTTTTTTGGTGGTTCTCTGGCTGGGACTCGAACCCAGGCCTCAGCATTGAGAGTGCTGCAGCCTAGCCACCACACCATCAGGGAAACCTTTTTTAATATTACTCATAGTGTGGGACTTCTGGTGCAGAAATCTTTCTGTGCATCTGGAAGAAATAAGAAAGGTCTTTAATTTGCTCCTTTATTTAAAATATATATTAGATGGGTATAGAATTTTAAATTTATGTCTTTCTCTCTGTCAGACCTTTAAAGATATTGCCACATTGTCTTCTTCATTGAATTGTTTCTGACAAGAAATATGCTATTATTCTTAATCTTTAATTTTTATCTCTGAAGATATCATCTTTTTCCCCCTTTTTGCTGCTTTTAAGATTTTTTTTCTTTATGATTCATTTGGGCAATTGGATTTTGAGATGATGTGTTTTTCAGCATGTTCCTCATAGTTGGATTTATTGAACTTCTTACATCAATTTCTATCATATTCAAAAAATGTTAGACATTATTTTTTAAAATGTTTTTTTACTCTCTTCCTTCAGAGACTCTAATTATACATATATTAGGTTGCTTTATGATGTATGATTTATGCTCTTTTAATTACTCATTACTTCTCTTTCCTCTGCATATTTCATGATTATCTTCAAATTAATAAATTAAAATTTTTGGTCATAATGAAATGACTGGTTTTCTTATTAAGTATGTTTTTCATTTTAGACATTGTAATTTCCAACTCTACAAATTTGCATAGTGTCATTTTTATAACCTATATATCTCTGCTTAAGATATAGAACATCTAAGATACAGTTTGCATAACTGTTTCATTGCTCTTGTCTGATAATTCTAGCATCTGTGTCATTTTTTGGTTGGCTTTAGTTGGTTGATTTTTCTTCTTTTATGAGTCATATTTTTTTCTGCTTCTTCTAATGCCTAATCTTTGATTAGGGACTAGGCATTGTGAATATTTCATTGTTGGGTGCTGGGTATTTTTTGTACTCATAAATATTCATGAATTTTATTCTGAGATGCAGCTAAATTACTCAGAAAAATTTGATCCTTTTGTATTTTGCTGTTAAGATTTGTTAGAACAGCATTTAGTACAGGGCTACTTATTCCCTACTCTGAGTATTCAATCCAATAGTTTGTGAATTATGATGCTTTCTAGACAGAGTACAGGCTTCAAACAGGCATATTTCCAATACATATTTCCCAGGTTCAGGTAGCCTCTTCGGGTACATGTGCTTATTAGTATGAATATTAAAGGGGACACTTTTCAGATTTGGAGTTTTCTGCACAGCTCTCTCTTCTGTAGTTTTCTGTCTAACAAATTCTACCTGGCTTTGTTGCCTCAGATTTTCAATTCTGTTTTATCAATTCAGTAATCTGTTGATATATGAATTCCCTCTCACAAAGCCACCACCTGGAAACACTGTCAAGGCAGCAAACTGAAGCAGTCATGCGGCTCATCTTGTTTCTCAGGAATTGCCCCATACTGCTTGATGTCCAGCGTCTTTAAAACCATTGTTTCAACTATTGTGGTGGTGATGATGATGGTGGTGTTGGATGTGTGTGTGTGTGAGTGTGTGTGTTTAGGTTGCTTAAGTGTGTGGTGGTAGATAAATCTAGTTCCTATTTCTCTGTCTTGGCTAGAAGAGGAAGTCCAGTCATAACCATTCAAGTTCCGCATCACATGTATACTCAGTTTAGTAATACTAGAGGTGGACATGTCAGTTCAGTAGTCAGTAATTGAACAAGTATAATTGACTTCACACATTACCTCTGATTTCTTCTTGCTTAGTACTTACTTTCAGAATGATTAACTAATTTTCTCTTTTCTGTTTTGACCATCTGGATACCTTAAACTTTGTTTAAAATAATCTCACCAGTTCTTTCTGCTCCCATCTACCTCCAATATTTAGCCCCACAAGAGTACCCAAAAGCTGCTCTGTGTGTATAAGACTCTTACCATCTTCCTTTATATTACTGAGAAATGTTTGTATTTCTCCATTCCATTGTTCTCATTTCACAGATAGAGACAGACACAAGCATGTGTGCATGCACACACACACACACACACAGAGAGAGAGAGAGAGAGAGAGAGAGAGAGAGGAAAAAACAACAAGGACCACTCAGAACCAATGCCTGGTTCCACCTACCCAACAATGACATTTTTGTTTTAAGGAATAATGGTTTTTATTTGTCTTTTTGTTGTTTACAATTACATCATGTTAAGTTTCCACTTGATAAGACACAGCTTAAAGGCTTTCGATTCTTTTACTGCTAGACCAACAATATCCAAAGTGACAAAGAATTTTTGATGATGTATTAAATATATTAAATGGAGAAAATTCCAAGAAAGAATCATCCTCCTCTTCAGTTGCTTGTGTCTTATGTCTTTAATCATTCACAAAGTAGAACTTGAGATAGAGCTAAGATGATAATATGTTAACTTCTAAGTCAGGACCTTGTGGGACCTAAAAAATTTTAGGCTCCGAGTATTATTGTTGCTTTTGGGACAAAAATGATACCTATAATAAAATTTAACAGTGAATGTGTAATAAAGGAAATCAACTTTTTATTTATAGCCCTGGTATGTTTCTACATAGTTTGCATATGTTTTAATTTCCACATGAATCCCAACATCCAGTTAGTAGCTCTCAAATTTTATTCATGAGAAGACTTAGAATTATTTTGTAGTCAATAAGTATGGATTGAATGCTTACCAAATTCAAGACACTGTGTTAGACTTTGGAAAATTTAAGAAACCTAATAGAATTCCATGGAACAAAGTAATTCCTGAATTCGAACCTATACTTACCTTTTGGTGTAACGGGCCACATCAAAAATGCATTAGTCTTTGTGAGCAATGTAGTCTCTCACAACTACTTATCTCTGCAATTATGACATGAAAGCAGCCAGAGATAATAGGTAAACAAATAAATGTGACCGTTTTCAATAAAACTTTATTTAAACAAAAACAAAAGCAGGCAGTGGGCTAAATTTATTGCACGAGCCACTGTTTGCTGAGGCTTGTACTTGTTGACCAAAGGGCAGCATGACAATTTTTGAATGGATATAAAGGAACAAGGTAATTCAAATAATTGTTTGAGACCATCCCCACTAAGAATGTTATAATTAAATGTGTTTCGTTTTGCAGTTTATAAAGTAAGAGCCTTTGATAGTGTATTAAGTCAAATCCTCTTCTCATAAAACTACTCTATTTTCCTCTGAATTTCATTTTAAAATTATTTTTATATAGTTAACATTTCAAATTACCTGATAAAAACATGAGTAACATAAATACATAGATATAAAGACAGACATAAATATTGACACAGATAATGTATAGACAGATATAGATAGATACAGATATAATAGCATGTTTCCTAGACAAGAACCCAATTTAGAGATGACAGCAGAGAATTGTTATAAAGTTTAAAGGAAAGCTGTAGAAACAGGTAAAAAAATATCATTTTATTTGATAACTTTGTTTACAATCTATTCTATTCATTACTACTTACACAAGTTTTTCATTACTGTATCATTCTCCTAACCTGACTTTTTCATTTCCATGTGTTTGAAAATGTTAAAAATGATTTGAGAAAAATGTTTGGTTTATGGACAGTTTTCATCTCCTTAAATTATTTCTAAATGAAAGCCTACCCTCCACATCTTCTGTTATATTTTTCTTTAACCCCACTACATTTGAAAGATTGAAGTGTTTTTTAACATGTCTTCTTTTAAAAAAATTATTTGAAGATCAAGATCTTGGCCAAAACTTTACAGAAAAATCAAACCATGCATTCATCTTCCTCAAGGTTTTAGTGCTGTTATTTGTTTCAACATTTTCTCTAAGCCTGAATGAAGCATTAACCAGAATGCCAAGACACTGACATAGTTCTCAATATCTGGTATGTGGGCTTGGAAGTGCTGGTCTGGAGAAATGGACGTATTCATGGAATTAGATAAGTCCTACTAAATACGTACTTAGTAAATTGATGTGTTGGCTTTTTGTAATGAAATGCTGAATAGAGACCTTACTTAGAACACGGGAAAAACAGAGGAATTCCTCAGTTGAAGGTGAGCTTGTATGAAGGGCTGTATCAGTTTCCTATTGCTGCTTCAACAAATTACCACAAATTTAATAGATCAAAATAAAACCATTCATTTTTTTATAGTTCTGTAGTACAAAAGTCTGACATAGGTCTCACTAGGCTAACTCAAAACAAGGTGTCAGCACTATTGGATTTTTCCTGAAGGCTCCAGGGGAAAAGCTATTCCTGTGCACATTTTACCTTTTAGAGGCTACTCACATTCCTTGGCTCCTGGCCCCTTTCTGCCACCTTCAAAGCCTCTGCTCCTTCTCCCATGGTCACAGTTCTCCCTGATGTTCTACCACCCTCTTTCATTTTTAGTGACTACATTGGGCCTGCCTGAAAAATCTCTTTATTTTAAGGTCAGGTGATTATTTTAATTCCATCTGTGACATTAATTCCCATTAGCCATGCAACGCAATATATTCACAGGTTTCAGGGATTAGGAGATAGACCTCTTTGGTGGCGGGTGGAGGGTGAGCAATATTCTGACCACCCTGCGAAGGAGGGACTTTCGGAAAGGCAGGGTAAGAAGTGGGGTAAAGAATCAAATTAGTTTCTTTGACAGAGGATACAGCATGGTAATACTGAGTTCCACGTAAGAAATAAAGGTAAAAGGTGGAAAGATGGGAGATTCATTTATTTATTCACTAATTTACAATTTATTTTTAGACTAGGAGAATCTAGAGCTCATTTTCTGTAAATAGGACTGATGTAAGGGATAAACAGCAATTGATAAAGCCAAAGAGAAAACCACACCAATGACACGGTTCTTGAGAAAACTTCAGAGTGGCATCTGGGTGCAAATAAAGAAACTTGAATGTTGATGGGCACAGATAAATGTCATATTCTTGTTTTTAAATGTGGTATAGAGGTAGGATGGCACAGCAATTCAGAGCATGGTCTGAAATTATTTCATTTACTGTATCATGACTTATTTTTGACATTTGTAAAATGGTTCTAAAAATATTATGTACATGCCATGGGTTTGCTGTGGAGATTACGTATGCCCTAGGTCAGGGCATGGTACAGAGCTCAAAGTGAGCATAACATACAGTACTCAACAAATTATTGTTCCTTGAAAGTATTAAGTTAAATATACTAGGCTAGTCTCATTGAATGATCAGGTGATTTTGAGTGCTTAGTTGAGGTTAGTTTCTGGGACTTTAAAGAATCTCATCACTATATTTTCTAATTATTCTCCACCATCATTAAGTTCTGGTGGTATAAATGCTGATTGGAAGGATGGTTTTACAGTCTGTATTTGTTTTTTCTTCTCCAGGTAAAGGATTTGAGATTTTTATGCAAGAGAGCCATACAAATGTTGGAACATGTAATACAAGTAGAAAAGATAAAAACTCAAGATTGATATTTAAAAAAAACAGTAGAGTTTAAAAATTGGAGAGATTAATCAGGTGAAAGAATTGCTTGTATGAATGGATGTGATCAGGAAGGATATGATGTATTAATAGTAGAGCTGAGACTATTGGCAGCAATAAAACATTGGAGTGGTACAATGACTGTTGAGGGCCACAATGGGAAAGTAAGGCGATGGGAACATATTACCGTAGGTGACAAGGCTGGGAATCTGAGAAAAAAAAAGTGTTAAACACATATGCACATGTGTTGAAAGATGCATGAATTATGAAAAGACAAAGTGGAAAAAGTGATGCAGGTGTAATAGGCATTTATAAATGAGGGGAAAGAAACTACGGAGAATATTAGTACTGAGTGCTCCCAGAAAGGGATGAGGATACAAATACCAGAGAAATGTGATGCTTCTGAGGAAGAGGGAAGATGAGTGACTTAGAAGTATGGATTCCATACACATTGGAGCAGACAAGATTTTTAAATAAAACCGAAATACTCTAGAAAAATGACAACAACAAACCAAAACTGATATCTCAACTAATAACCAGACAAGTTACTAAGTCTGAGCCACCTAAATATTGAGATAGATTTCTCACTTTTCTTGGAATTTTAGACTATGATGGGCCTAGGTGAAGGTTATTAAGCTTCATTACAAGGAGTAACAGCAGTCCAGAAAAGAGAACCTACTATGTAGCATTGAGTACAAAGTTCCCTACATTTTTTTTTGTACAAGCACGAAGACTTTTAATAGTGAAATATGGAATAAAAGTAATTAAAATTATGTTTTTAATCATTATTTGATCACCAAAACATTGGTTTCATTATATGTGGATTTTTAAAACCATTCTATGTAAAAACTCTGTTAAAATAAAATTATTTCTAACTAAAATATGTAATTTTATATAACTTTGAAAAATATTTTTGATAGAGTTTTAAAACATAATGTCCCCAAATGGCAGTTACTACAGAATAATTTAAATTTATGAGTTGGACTGAAAAAGCAAACCACTACTGAAATTAATTTCACACAGAAATATCTGAGGACAACAATGTAAAGCTACCATCATTTAACTTTCTCCAACTTACAAGAATTTGCTACATAATCTAAAATAATCATGGTTATTTTAAAGCCCATGAGGTAGATAAGACTGTAAAGTAATTTAGTGAATTAAAATCCAAAATGAAAAAAGCCTGTCCCTGGAGAGATGTTTTCATTTTTGATAGAACAACAAAACAGCAAGAGGTAGTTTATAATCCCTAGTAGTTCAGACATATGATAGCCAACTGCCAATTCTTTTACATAGGCCTCTACTAAATGCATACAAAACATTCTGTGTCAGGCGGGGGGGTGGGGCGTATCAAAAATATCCTCCCTCTATGTCACTCACCCTGTTGTGATCCAAAGCAGAAGTAGAAGACCCAGGAAAAAACTTTTAACACTCTAGCCTTCATGATAAGAATGAGGCTGTAACTGCCTACCTGCCTACCTTTGGAGGAATGGAGGAGAGTTGAGAGATCCCCTCTGATTGGCAGGCCTGAAAGGCTTGCTATAGTTCGAGGCCAAAAAAGAAAAACCCAAAGAAACTCTTCAGATATCCCTCACTGAATGATTGAGTGGTCATATACGCTAAGGGAGTTGCAAGAGAGAGGAGAGATTAAATACTGAGGAGAGGCACAGGGACCCTATTAAGCCTTGAGAAAGGGCAGGAGACCTGAGATGAAAACCTCCGAGCACTACAATTTCAATCCTTGCTGCAAATAAATAAATAAATAAATAAATAAATAAATAAATAAATAAATAAATGATCTATGACCCTGCCTTCAAAAATTGTGAAGGCTATCATGAACAGACTATTAAAAAAAAAAAATACCCAGACCCAGACTAACTGTTTATTTTCCCAACTAAACCCAACACACTAAAGCCTTCACAGAAAAAACAATTCTACCTTTTTTGGTGGATAAATATTATTTACCTCAGCCATCAGTATTCTTTAACTGTAATGTCCAACATTCAATAAAAATTATGAAATGCAATGTGATCCATCATCATGAGAGAATCAGAGAAACCTAGTTTAGATAACAGAGATGCTGAGATTATACCATGAAGGTATTAATATGTTTTATTAATTTGTTTTTTTTTGGAAGGTATTAAAAGGGTATATGATAATTAAAAATACTGCCCAAAAATAAAGGGATGCATAATTATAGATTTATGTACAAAATAAGTGCAGGAGGAGTTCTAAAGCTCTAGCAAATGTTGAGATTACTTTCTATATGCTCAGATGCATGACCTTGTCAGCTTTTATTTTCTACAAATATTTTATGTGGATATATCTTGTAATTTCCTCTTGATTCAGCGTATCTCCCAAGTCATGGCAGAGGAAGTGGTCAGCAGGGGCAGCATCTTAGAGTATTTCTTCCAGCACCATTAGATGTTAGAAACAACGAGTTCTAGCTGCTTCTGTCTGAGCACATATCTTTATTTTATTTTTTATGTTTCAATTGATTGGGGTGACATTGATTAATAAAATATTTAGGTTTCAAATGTACAATTGTATACTATATGCGTAGTGTGTGCATCACCCAAAGTCAGCATGTCTTATCAGAAACCATCATGCACACTTTCCATAAGTGGGAGCTGCTGGTTCCAATGAGGCTGAGAAAGATTGTGTAAAGAAAAAGGAAAAGTTTATCATTGGTAGTCTCTCTGTCTTCATCAAGGCTTCTAGAGAAAATTCTATTGATTGCACATGCATCTCATACACTAGTAGAAAAGATTACGTCAGAAACTGGAAGTATTACAAAACATATAAACTACTAATGTCAATCATTACAAAAACAGAAATTTCATACGTATAAACTTCATACAAAGTAAGGGTCTATATACCTTGTCTTAGCTTATACTTTACCATTAAAATAATAGTATTTTATTTAAACTAAAAATCTAAAGCAAATATAAAAATCAGATGACATCAGATGATCAACCTGGGCAGTCTCATACTAATCAAACACTCCTAAAAGCTCTGTAGTTATGTATATAAAAATGAATTTGTAATGAAATCAACTATAGTTCACATTTATGAAATAATGCAAGAATTACCACATAGTATTTTAAATTGGACAACACACAATAATTGAATAAATTATAAAACCCAAGTAATCATTATTACATATCTATTAAAATATAAAATCAAGTGTGACATAATTTATATGAACAAATACACAAATTCCACTGAAAGACTTTGAGGACCTAAATATAAAGAGTGAATGTTGGAATGTGAAAAATATACACAGAGGTTAGAGTCATGAAGCATAAATTCGATTGCATAATATACATTTTCTAAATTATCAGTATAAATATGGCAATTTTAGATGCCTTCCAATTACAGTACAGTACTTAGCTGATATCTTTGAAGGCCAGAAAATATTTAATAAAATTTTATGATAAAATAGTGGAAGATAATACGTAAGTGATAAATTTTAATACTTTTGAGACAGTAATTAGGAAACCATGTTGAACCACTTATGTTTTTTTTATAAGCTAATTAGAAAAGTTGTAAACATATATATTTATTAAGCCCAACATATAAACAAATAACATAGTCTATTCTTTGAATAAGAACAATTTATTTTTTGAGAAAATTCTGTTTCTCCCTCTTAAATAAAATCCTAGAATTGGGAACTCATAACTTCCCCTTACCCTATATAAGGTCTTCAGAGACACTAAAAATAGAGTGTATAAACAGATCAGGAAAGATCTCAATTGAACCTATACTACATCAGCAGATTTGTATTAAATATTCTTTTTTTTGGTGGGGGTGGGGGGAGATAGCTCCCTGGCAGGGAATCCTTGTTGGATAATACAAACTCAGAATGTAAGGTGGGAGAAACTATGGTTTCCTCAATTTAATCAGGAGGTAAATAAGGAGTTAACTCAGTGAACACCAAACTATGACATTTGAGAAGAAAAATAAATACCAATATTGAATTCATTATAATTAAACTATGTATATTTTTGGTAAGAGAGTTACATAGAATATATACAATGCATATATTGTCCTATATAGCATATTATGTGATATATAATATACATTACATTAACATAATTTAAACCATTAGGAATCAATCCAGAGACACATAAAAAAATGACATGTGAGAATAGAAATAAATAACATTATTGAAGTTAATGTTATGTATTTAAACAAAAACTGATTGACATAGACAATAATTTAGTGGTTCCCAGAGGGTTGGAGGAGGCAGACTGTAGAGGAGGGAGGAAGTGTCAAATATATGGTGATGGAAGGAAAACTAACTTGGGTTGTGAGCACAGAATGCAACATGGATAATGTATTATAGAATTGTACATTTAAAACCTATGAAGTTTTACTAAGCAATGTCATCCAATAAAATTAATAATAAAATTAAAATAACAAATACATTATTGAACTCATTCTAATTGAATTATGTATATATCTGACAAGACAGTTACATATAACATATATGTAATCATGCAATATGTATATGTGTATTATTTAACATAAATGGTACAAAATATACTACTTACACATACTTAAACCATTATTCCATAGAATGGTGATGTCATTCCATTTACATATAGAGGTGCCAAAAAATATATACACATTTTAAGTTGCATTACCTATGTATTATCACTTTCCAAAGTTGAATTGATTGTGGTAGCAATGTGTAGTATGACGTTTGCTCAGAAGCTGCCATTCATCCAATGAATGCTAGTGTCACCATGGGACAGGCAGGACAGTCAGAGAACATGGCAGAAGCACAGTTGTCGTTCCAGGAAAGCAAGACCATTTTGAAATGGAATTTGAAATTTAAGAATATTGCTAGAGTTTCCCCCACAGTCTCCTTACTCAACACCCCTTGACTTCTACTCTCTGGGGACCTTAAAGGCTGTGGTGTACTGTAGACAACCGGCTACACTGGTGGAACTTCAGGAAAAAATTGGAATGGCATGAGCAGTGATATAACTGGACACTGGTCAGTGTTGCTCAAGCACTAGTCTGCTGTGCTCAGAAGTATCTGGACGCTGATGGTAATCACTTTGAGAAACTCTTTTAATTCCAAAAGTCAAATGTGACTTGTATTTACCTTTTGCTATAGGTATATATTGAGTGTTACAATTTTAATGCAGTTTTTTCCCTTCTTAAAATGTGTGTACATTTTTTGGCACCCTCTGTATACAAATATTAATGACTAGAATATTTATATCTTTTTAAAAAAATTTTATAAGATTTTTTGAGCCAAACTGATGACATTGCCAGGAAGCAAGATTTCAAATGCTTCCCTGGAATATCTGTATCATTTTTGAGATAAGTTTTTTTGCCTAAGAAGAATTCTTAATAAAAAAGTATCGGCAAGGCATGCTATGCTCATGGCACCTGAGTGAGCATAAAAAGGACATTTGAGTATCTGAGTGGGTGGTGAAATATATCTAAGAAATACCATAAGATTGTTTTGCTCATAAGCTTACAAAGCATGTCTATTTCCACAGATATATTTCCATTTTTGTTATCAACACAATAATGATCTTCTCATTTATAAATGTCGATCAACCTATCAAAATGAGTAAAGAATGACAATCACTTTCACTTTTAAAAAGATTGACTAATTGACTTTATAGCTTTCATATCTTTTTAATTTTGTAGCTATTCTTAGTAGGTAAATGTAATTATCATGTAATTATTTCATATAGCATAACTTCCTATTTACAAAGAATGATATGCATGATGGCTCAAGTAAAAGGTATTATAAATATGATTTCTTACTAAAATGAACATAATATTTACACAATGTGCACATGACATCTTTCAAAATCAAATTAAAACAATAATTTGAGCATTTCCTTTTCTTTTTTTTTTTAATTCATTTTTATTGTTAGACTTATAGGGGTGACATCTGTTAGCAAGGATTACATAGGTCTCAGGCATATAATTCTACAGTGCATTGTCAACTTGTTGTATAATAAGTTCACCACCTAATGTGACTTCTCTTTCCATCACCTTATATTTAGCTTCCCCCCGTCCTCTCCCACCCCCTCCCCTTTCTCCCCTCCCTAACCCACTCGTCCCCAAATAAACATTAAACTATCGATTGTGTCCATGGGTTACTTGTTTGTTCATTTCTTTTTTTCTTTGCTTTCAGTTTTATATTCTGCATATGAGTGAAATCATGCAGTTCTTTGTTTTTTCTGTCTGGCTTATTTCACTAAGCATGATGATCTCCAGGTTCATCCATTTTGTTGCAAATGGCAATATTTCATCTTTTCTTATAGCTGAGTAATATTCCATTGTGTATATGTACCACAGCTTCTTTATCCAGTCGTCTGTCGCAGGGCACTTTGGTTGTTTCCATGTTTTGGCCACTGTGAACAGCGCTGCGATGAACATTGGGGTACATAAGTCTTTGCGGACAAAGGTTTTCAAGTTCTTTGGGTAGATCCCCAGAAGGGGGATTGCTGGGTCAAATGGTAGCTTCATTCCCAATTTTCTGAGGAACCCCCACACTGCCTTCCACAGTGGTTGTACCAGTTTGCACTCCCACCAGCAGTGTGCCAGAGTTCCTTTTTCTCCACATCCTCTCCAGCACTTGTTATTCCTTGTCTTGTTGATAACAGCCATTCTCACAGGTGTGAGGTGGGATCTCATTGTGGTTTTGATTTGCATTTCCCTGATAGCTAATGAGGATGAGCATTTTTTC
>PVJL010009186.1:0-59498 GCA_004026885.1 Lyroderma lyra
TGAATTCTCTTCTAAATCTTAGCCTTTACTTAACTATTAGTTTCATCTTAGATGTCATTTCTTCAGGGAGAGTTTTCCTGATTACCCCATATGAACTAAGTATACCACCTCACCATTATTTTCTATTCTCAGCTCTTTACTTGTTTTTACCATGAAAATTATCCACTAACAATCATTATACTTATTTATCTCTTTAATTATTCTTATCAGTGTTTCCTACTAGAATGTAGATTCTATAAAGACAAGAGTCCATGTATGTTTTGTAATCACTTCATCTTCTTCGCCTAGTGCTGTGGCTGTCTGGCACACAGCAGTTGCTGCTTAGTAAATATTTCTTGAAAGAGAAATGAGGAAAATCAAACACAGATGTGTCTTCTAGGCCAAAAGAATACTAGTTGATTAAAGCACTGATCTCCAATTTTTTTATACACACTTCGAATGTAGAAAAAAATTGAGTATATTCTCACTCCCCAGTATATTAACATGTTTCTTCACAACTAATACATATAGAACAGTACTAGTATATTATGGTATGAAACATCTGCCACCACATAATTAGTTAAAACAACACTAGCTGCTAATATGAGAGAGAGTAGAAAAAAGGGAATGAGAGTGAGAGAAACTATATGAGAAAGGGAAAACAAAGGAACACAATTTTATTTACATATCATATAAATTCCAAAAGAGATAGTAGTGCTCTGCAGCAACTCTCTCACAAGTGGTTTCACTACTACCATGCTTACATAATCAAACCAGCAGAAAGTGAAAGAGTATTTGCAGTTACACATGTAAGTTTTTACAGGTCAGGCCTAGAAGTAGAATGCATCACACAGCTCACATACTATTAGCTGGAATTCAGTCACATGAATGCCACATGCAAGAATATATGGGAAATGTAGATTAGTGCCAGGAAAAAAAATTAATGGCTTTGATAAACAGCTAACAAAAGGCTGTCATATTTGTGTAAACTGAACTTCTATTGTGTTCTTCACTCTCTTTACCTTGTGTAGCCACTGGAGAAAATACAGTCCATTTTGGACATCACTGGGCTAGAATCTTACATGACTAATGTAGCATCTCTAAATGGTCTTTTTACTGAGAGACAATGTCCAATTAGGAACTAAAGTTAATACTTTACCAAATAGCAATTCCTTAAGGCTGTCCATCAGCCAACAAAGGGAATCTATCAGGCTTATCTTCTGGATATTCTGTCTATAGCCTGAACCCACAATATCCAATGTTAATTAGTGTTTGAATTAATTTGACATTTTTAACCATGGTTGAATTCTTTCCCAGAAATTGTCAATAATATGGCTATCATTTTGCTTAACAGTCCTGAAAATGAAAAGAAATGATAATAATACTTGAGTTGAAGAAGTGACCACATTCTTATTGGAAATGGTCTCTTAAAAAACTTTTTTTTTTGGGGGGGGCGTTTCTAGTCAAGATGGCAGAGTAGGTAAATGCTGTGCTGCCTTCTCTCATGACCACATCAAAATTACAACTAAACTACAAAACCACCATCATTGAGAATCACCTGAAGTCTAGCTAAACTGAAGTCCTACAAATAAAATATACAGAATAAGCCACCTTGAGACTGGTAAGTGTGAGAGATGTGGAACAAGCTAGTCCCACATTTGCATGGGACAGTTAAAAATCAGGGAGGATATCTCAGCAGTGGAATTCCCCTCTGAGGTCCAAGGGGTTCCAGCCCCAAACCAGGCTCCCCAGCCCAGGGTTCCAGTGCCAGGAAAAAAAGTCTTCATAACTTCTGGCTGTATAAATCAGCAGAGGTTGTGTCTGAGTGAGACAAAGGACTGCTAATGTTCCAGGTGTCCTCTTAAAGGGCCTGAGCATGAACATACTAGCTGACTCATTTGCTCTGAGCCACAGTGAAGAGAAAGCATCTCAAAAAGCACCTGGAATATATAGGAGGAATTAAATTGGCTCCATCATGAGGGCTGAAGGAACAGCTTTCTCCCATACAAATGTGTTGGCAGAAGCCATAGTCTCTATGTTGAGCCTTTTATGCAGACATGCATGGCTACCATATATGAGTCTCCATCAATATGGCTAATACCAGTGGCACCACCTGGTGATTCCCTGAGACCCTGCCTCACCCAACTTCTGGACCCACTCAAGGCACATCCAGTAGCTTTTCCATACAAATGACATGACTTGGCTCATGCTGCAGACTTTTCTAAAATCTCTCAATGATTTACAAACCCCAAATGAGAAGCACCTGGCCTTGCCATGCCCTGTACCTTACTAAGCAGCCCCTAGCCAGGCACTAGTGGCAGCTGACCTTAGTTTGCAATCAATCCTCTCCAAGTCACCTCCAAGTCCAATGCAGGTGAAAGCAATCAATGGATTGCTTTGTGGCTTGTTTCAGGAGGCCCCAAGAGCCAGGACGCTTAGTAGCTGGCTGCAGACCAACTGGAAACACCATTGGGCTGCTTCCATGGATGACACACACAAAAGGCAGATTGGGCAGGAACAAGAGCTCTGCTAATACAAATCCTGCTTTATAGAATCAGCCCTTGCAACAAAGCTCCTCTTCTGTAATCACTGCCAGTCCTCACAACCAGGCCCACTGACATGCAAACAGCAGCCAAGGTTCAACTATAACAGGAGGGCATACACAACACACACAAGAGACTCACCTGTAGCACCCAGATCAGGAGACAAAAGAGATTGCACAACTGGGCCCCACAAGATACTTATTACATAAGGCCACTCTAATAAGACCAGGAGACAGAGCAGCCCTACCTAATACATAGGTATAAAAGTAGGCAGGCAGCAAAAATGGGGAGACAAAAGACATGTCTCAAATGAAAGAATAGAACAAAGCTCCAAAAACAAACAAACAAACAAACAAAAACCAACTAAACAAAATGGATACAAGTAATTTATTATAATGCCAGATGAAGAGTTCAAAATGCTGGTTATAATGATACTCAATAACCTTAGTGAGAACTTCAACAAAGAGATAGAAAACAGAAAAATGGACATAGAAAACAAAAAGGAACCAGTCAGAAATACCTGGGGAGAAAAATGCATTATTTTTTTTAAATGGGCAGAGGACCTTAACAGACAATTCTCCCAGTAAGACATACAAATGGCCAACAGATACATGAAAAAATGCTCAACTAGCTATTAGGAAAATGCAAATCAAAACCATTATGAGATAGCACTTCACATCTGTTAGAATAGTTATTATCAGCAAGACAAGTAATAACAAGTGTTGGAAAAGTGGTGGAGAAAAAGGAACTACCGGTACAGCCACTCCAGAAAACAATATAGCAGGTCCTCAAAAAATTAAGAATATAATTACCATATGACCCAATAATCCCTCTTAGCATCTACTGTAAAAATCTGAAAACATTAGCCATAAAGATAAATATATCCCTATGATCGGTGCAGCATTATTCAAGTGACCAAGTCATGGAAACAGCAAAAGTGTCCTTCAATAAATGATTCAATAAAAAAGATGAAGTGCATATATATAACAGAGGAAAGGTGAAGTACTGACATTGTGACAACATGCATGGATCCTGAGATTACCATGCTAAGCAAAATAAGTTGGACAGAAAAAGTCAAGAACCATATGATGTCACTCATATGTGGGGCACAAAATTACAGCAACAAACAAACAAGACAAACAGAAACTCAGACACAGGCAATAGTTTAGTAGTGGTTACCAGAGCAAAATGGGATGGGGGGTAGAAAAGAGTAAAGTGGGTCAAATATACGGTGATGGAAGAACTGACTCTGGCTGGTGAATATCCAAAGCAATACATAAATAATGTGTTATAGAATTGTACACTTGAAACCCATATAATTTTACTAACCCAAATAAATGTAATTAAAAATACATTAGAAGTAATTAACGTTAGATTAAACAAGGGCAGAGGATGGAATCAGCGATATTGAAGATAAGGTAGCAAAATATATCCAATAAGAAATAGAGCTACCATATGACCCGGCAATCCCGCTTCTGTGTATCTACCCAAAACATTTGAAAACCTTAGTCCACAAAGACATATATACCCCAATGTTCATCGCAGCAATGTTCACAGTGGCCAAGTCATGGAGACAACCAAAGTGGCCTGCGACAGATGACTGGATAAAGAAGCTGTGGTACATGTACACAATGGAATATTACTCAGCTATAAGAAAACATGAAATATTACCATTCATGACAACATGAATGGACCTTGATTGAGATCATCATGCTAAGTGAAATAAGCCAGACAGAAAAAATCAAGAACCATATAATTTCACTCATATGTGGAATATAAAACTGAAAGAAACAAAGAAATAAAGAAACAAAATTCATGGGCACAGACAATAGGTTAGTTACCTGAGGGTAAGGGGGAAGTGGGTAGGAGATGAGACAGGGAGAATCAAATAGATGGTGATGGAAAGAGAAGTGACTCTGGGTGCAACACATAATGCAACACATAGATAATGTATTTGGAATTGTACACATGGAACCCATGTAACTTTTACTAACCAATGTCACCCCAATAAATTTAACAATAAATAAATTTAAAATACCCAATCAGAACAGCAAAAAAAAAATCTCATACATGAGGATAGTTTAAGGGGCCTCTGTGACAACATCAAGCATACCAACATTCACATCATAGGGGAACCAGAAGGAGAAAAGAGAGAGCAAGGAATTAAAATCCTATTTGAAGATATAATAATAAAAAATTTCCCTAACCTGGTAAAGGAAATAAGCATACAAACCCAGGAAGCACAGAGTCCCAAACAAGATAAACTGAAAAGAGGTCTACATCAAGACACAACATAATTAAAATGTTATAGGTCAACCACAAAGAGAGACTATTGAAAGCAGCAAAAGAAAAGCCATTAGTTACCTATAAGAGAGTTCCCGTAAGATTGTCAGCTGATTTCTCAACAGAAACTTTGTGGACCAGAAGGAGTTGGCATGAAACATTCAGTGACGAAAAGGAAGGCCAATATCACCCAGCAAAGCTATCATTTAGAATCAAAAGACAGGTAATCAGACAAGAAAGGGTAAAGGAGTTCATCACCACAAAACCAATATTACAAGGAATGTTAGAGGACTTTTTCAGAAGAAAAAAAGACTGAAAAATATGAATAATAAAATGGTAATAACCACATCTGCCGACAATTAGTTCAAATGTAAATAAATTAAATGTGCCAATCAAAAGACATAGGGTGGCTGAATGGATAAGAAAATAAGACCCTTACATATGCGACCTACAAGAGATCCACTTCAGATCAAAAGACAGAGATTGAAAGCAAAGTGATGGAAAAGGTTATTTCATGAAAATGGAAACAAGAAAAAGCTAGGATAGCAATACTTATACCAGACCAAATGGACTTTAAAACAAAGATTATAACAAGAGACAAAGAAGGACTCCATAATCCCACTTCTGAGTTTTTATTTGAAGAAACTGAAAACACTATTTCAAAGGTGTATGTGCATCCTTATGTTCATTGCAACATCATTTACAGTAGCCAAAATATGGAGGTAACCCAAAATATGGGTATCCAGCAATGAATGAATGAATGGATAAAAAAGAGGTGATACACACACACACACACACACACACACACACACACACACACAATGGAATATTACTCAGCCAAAAGAATGAAATCTTGCCATCTGCAACAACATGGATGGACCTAGAGGATGTTATGCTGAGTGAAGTAATTTAGACAGAGAAAGACAAATGCTATATGATTTCACTTATATGTCAAATCTGAAAAACATAACAAACAAACAAAACAAAACAAACTCATAGATACAGAGACTATTTTGAGCACTACCAGATGGGAGGAAGGACAGAGAGATGAGTGAAAAAGAGGAAGGAATTGAGAAGTACAAACTGATAGTTATGAAAAGTCATGGGGATGTAAAATATAGTATAAAGAATATTGTCAGTAATATTTTAATAACCTGTATATGGTGTCAGATGGGTACTAGATTTATCAGGATTATTACTTCATCAGTTAAATAAACTTCTAATCCCTACGTTGTACACCTGAAACTAATTTTGTAAGTCAACTGTAATTGAAAATATTTTAAATTATTAATAAATCCATTTTTTCTGATTGTTATTAGTGTATAAGAACATGAAAAATTTCTGTGTATTAATTTTGTATCCTGCTACTTTACTGAATTCTTTTCTTAATTCTATTAATTTTGGGTGGATTCTTTAGAGTTTTCTATATACACTATCATTTCATCGGCAAATAGTTACAATTTTAATTCTTCCTCTCCTAATTAGATGCCTTTTATTTCATTTTCTGATCTGAATGCTGTGACTAGGATTTCTGATGATAATTTGAAGAACAGTGGTGAGAATGGGCATCCTTGTCTTGTTTCTGATCTTAGAGAAAAAGTTTTCAGCTTTTCACCATTAAGTATAATATTAGCTATGGACCTACCATATGTAACCTTTCTCAAGTTCAGGTAAGTTCCTTCTACCCATTTTCTTGGGAGGTTTATCATAAATGGATATTGAATTTTGGCATATGCTTTTACTACACCTATTGAGACAATCATGATTATCTTGGGTTAGGATACCTTATTATGATTTTTATCCTTGGTTTTGTTAATGTGATGAATCACATTAATTGTTTTGCAGATGTTGAATCACCCTTGCATTCCTGGTATAAATTCCACTTAATCATAGTGTTTAATCCTTTTAATGTACTGCTGAATTTGGTTTGCTAGTATTTTGTTGGAAATTTGGACATCTATGTGCATCAAGGATATTGGTTTGTAATTCTCTTTCTCAACATTGTTAATCATCAGGCAAATGCAAATCAAAACCACAATGAGATACCACCTCACTCCTTTCAGAATGGCTATTATAAAAAAGTCAACAAACATGTGTTGGCAAGGATGTGGAGAAAAGGGAATACTTGTGCACGGCCAGTAGAACTGCAAACGGATGCAGCCCTATAGAAAACAGTATGGAGATTCCTCAAATAACTAAAAATTGATATACCATGAGACCCAGCAATTTCACTTCTAGGTATTTATCCAAAAATAAAAACAAAAACACTAATTTGAAAAGATACATGTAACCCTATGTTCATTGCAGCATTATTTACAATAGCCATGATAAGGAAGCAACCTAGGTATTCTTCAATAGATTAATAGATAAAGAAGATGTGGGACACACACACACACACACACACACACACACAATAGAATATTGTGCAGCAATAAAAAGTGATGAAATCTTGCCATTGCAACAACATGGATGGATATAGAGTTTATTATGCTAAGTGAAACAAGTCAGGCAGAGAAAGACAAATGCCATATAATTTCACATATATGTGGAATCTAAAATCAAAACAAAAACAGACTCATAGAAACAGAAATCAAAGGGATGGAAGACAGGGAATACGGAGATGGACGAAAAGGGAGAGGGGAATGTAATCAATAATACTGTGGTAAGTTTTCACGGTGACAGATGATTACCAGAATTCGTGAGGTGATCCCCTTATAAGGTATAAAAATGTTGAATCACTATATTGGATACATAAAACTAATACAACCAATATATGATTATACACCAATTATACTTGTATACTTTTTAAAAGAAAAAACTTTTTTTTCTAAAAAGAGATTGTCAAAAACATTGCATTGTCATTTATTTCTTCAATAAGTTATAATTAAATCAACAACTTTTCCATTTCCTGGAAACAATGCTTCTGCTATGAACTAAATGCTTATGTGCCCTCAAAATAGGTATGTTGAAGTTCCAACTCTCAATGTGATGGTATTTGAAGGTGAGGCCTTTGGAAGGTGATCAGAAGGTGAGGATGGAGCCCTTGTGAATGGGATTAGTGCCCTTATAAGAAGAGACACAAGAGAGATGATCTCTCTCTTCACTATGTGAGGACACAGCTTAAGGACATTTGCAATAAAGCCCTTAGCAGGAATTGAATCAACTGGCACTTTGAACTTGGACTTCACAGCCTCTAGAACTGTGAGAAATAAATGGCAGTTTTTTAAGTGAGCAATCTATGGTACTTGTTATGGCAGACCCAGCTAATTAAGACAGCTTCCCTCCACAACCTCATTCGGTTCCTAAAGACTATGCGTTAAATATTTTTCATCATTGTGCTGATATAATGCCTTTGTTTAATTCTATGTATTTGAGATTTCAGCTCTAGGTCTAGAACTTACCCTTGGCTTCTATTTCTGTGTACACTCTCTCTCTTTTACCTTATATCAGTAGGTGTTGTAAAATCCAGCCCCTTGTCAAGCTTCTTCAAGAAATACCCTCACACTAAGCATTTGTAGGAGATCATAAGGATAGACCATATCATGCAACAAGGAGCACTGGCACAGTTTATGTAGTCCCATCTTATTACTCTCTTCCCTCACTCTCTCTCTTCTATAAGCAATGCAAATTATTGTTCCTATCTCAAAAAATTAGGCATCTTTTTAAATTATTTGTACATGCCCTTGGGAAGTCTCTGTGTATCACAATTGTTTTATCAGTGTACTACTTCCTTCAGAAAATGCTCATCCCTACAGAAATTTTAATAAATAAGTTTTCTTCAATTCCTTATGTGATAATAAAAATATATTAATGTTTGAGTTTTCATTTTGTCCTTACTATTTAGACCTCTCCATCACTACTAAAGGTAAGAAAGTGACTTTCAAAAAAATGCTTACATTTTGATCAACATAAGCATGGACAGGTATTGACAGTTCTATAAAGTATTTAAGGTTGTGAAGATATTAAAAATAAATTCTCAAGTTTTTAAATGACTACCCAAAAAGAATCTGAAAAATCACATGATGGTAAATGTGGTATTTCTGAAATAGCTAGTGTGATGTTTCAGAGAGAGAGAGAGAGAAATAGAGTTTCAAAGTTTAGGAAATGATTCTAAAATTCATAAGAATCTGGTTTTCCTAATAAAACAATTTAAATATTCTTAGAATAGAATGGAATAGTCCAACTATTCCAGGAGGAAGTGCTTTTCAAATAGCTGCTGGAATATTTTAGCACACTATTAAGAAAGGTTACATTGATTATTTACACTCTGGTGATTATATCTTTGAACATAAAGCACTAATAAATTAATATTAAAGATTTATGAAGGGACAAGTTAATAATTTTCCACTCAATTCCTTTCTACTAATTAAAGATATTTTACCATTAATCTTTGTCCTTAGTATTTAATCTGAAGTAATATTTGTCCTTTAGCTTTAGAATTAATTTTAAATAACATCTTTAATTTTTATATTGAGAGTGATTTTCACAATTGTCTGTCAGATTAAATTAAGAAATCTCTAAAAGTCTCCTACTTAATTTTATATTGTAAAATGTCATTTGCATTAATCGGATGATTCTAAACTACACATTTTGCCTACAATTCTAATTAATTTGGCAAGAGAATTATGGAAATAATAAAATTACTTCCAAACTTCAAGGAACACTGCATTTTTAAATGCCTAATTAAATATATCTTTCCAATAAAAGAAATCATTGTGAAGAAGTATAATCGTATTTTAATTTCCAAGTCATAAGTATGCTGAATGTTAATTTTTCCTATATTTGGCATTCACAGGAAACATTGTCTCCTCAATGCCAAAAAATGGTACAGTCACTCAACCTGAAAAATAAAATAATATCAAAGTTGTTTGGCAAATAATACAAAGTGATGAGTTGAAAAACTGAATGTTTCATTAAAAAACAAACAAACAAACAAAAATACCTAACTGACATAGCATGATTGTTTTTAGTTTTCCTTACATTTCAGTCAAGGGACCTATGAAGAACAGTGATAATAAGATCGCATTTAGTTACTTGTTTCTTCATTTATTTACTTGGCGGTGCTGCTACTTTCTGATGGGTATTGCTTCTGATTGACCTCAAGAGCAGCCCCAAAATATTCTAATTCTTCCATAGTAGTAGTGAAATTGGATAAAGAAAAAAAATGTTGAAAACTGAACAGTCACATGCAAAAGAATGAAACTAGGCATAAGCATAAAACTATCTTACACCCTACACAAAATTTAACTCATGGATTAAAGACTCAAACCATAAAACCATAAAACTATGGTTTCAGACCTGAAACCATAAAACTCCCAAAAGAAAACAGATGGTAAGCTCCCTGACGTTGGTCTTTGGGGTGATTTTCTGGATCTGGCTCCAAAAGCACAGGTACCAACCAAAAGCAAAAACTAACAAGCGGAACTGCATAAACTAAAAAGTTTCTGCACAACAAAGGATATCATCAACAGAGTGAAAAGACAACCTACCGAATGACAGAAAATATTTGCAAATCATACATCTGATAATATCCAAAATATATAAAGGTCTTTTACAACTCAATAGCAAAAAAAAATATGACTTCAAAAATGGGCAATCTGAATAGACATATATTCAATGAAGACATAGAGATGGTCAACAGGCACACGAAAAGATGCTCAGGATCACTAATCCTCAAGAAAATGCAAATCAAAACCACAATGAGATATTCCATCACACCTGTTACAATGGTTATTACCAAGTGTTGGCAAGGATGTGGAAAAAACAAACTTTTGTGCACTGTTGGTGGGGATATAAATTGATGCAGTCACTGTGGAAAATAGTATGAGGTTCCTCAAAAAATTAAAAATGGAACTACCATATGATCCAGCAATTCCACTTGTGGGTGTTTATCCAAAGAAAAAAAAACACTAATTCAAAAAATATAGGAACCCCCATATTCACTGCAGCATTATTTGCAATAGCCAATAGATAGAAACAAACTCTGTACATACACACACACAAGGACATACACTGGAATATTATTTAGCCATAAGAAGAGAATGCAATCTTGCCATTTGCAACAAAATAGATAGATCTTGAGGGCATTACGTTAAGTGAAATAAGTCAGACAGATGAATAGAAATACCATATGATCTCACTTATATGTGAAATCTAAACAAACAAACAAGCTCGATAATTTAGAGAATAAATTGGTAGTTGCAGAGGGGAGACAAGGTGAGGAGTGAGTGAAATGTGTGAGGGGATCAAATAAATACAAACTTCCAATTATAAAATAAGTAAGTCATGGGGATATGATGTACAGCGTGACGACTATAGTTAATAATACTGTATTGCATATTTGAAAGTTGCTAGGGGAATAAATCTTAAAAGTTCTCATCACAAAAAAAAGCAAAAAATTTGCAACTTCGTATGATGATGGATAGATAGTAAATAGTCTTATTGTGATGATAATTTCACAAGGTATACAAATACTGAATCGTTATGTGGTACATCTGAAACTACTACAGTAGACTCTCAGCTAACCAGAACTCAAGAAACTGGCAGTCTCAAGCAACTGGCAAAAGTTTTGAAGAAATAATACTACATTTATCCAGCATGGATGCTGGTTAACTGAGAGTATACTTACATTTATCTAGCATCTACCAGTCCCCATGGGTTCCAGTTAATGGAGAGTCTACTGTATAATATGACATGTCAATTATACCTTGATAAAACATAAATAATAAATAAGTAATTGTTATATCAAATGCTTTTGTGACTCTTGATATAAGTAAATAATTTTAATCACAGCCACTGTTATCTGTGTATGTATATGAGGGCTGTCCAGAAAACATCCAGCCATAAATGCCTGTATTTTTCATATTACATGGCTGGATATTTTCTAGACAGCCCTCATATGCTGTTACAGCAAATGTCCATTAAGTGGCTAAAATTCATTAATAATCCTCTAATCAATATGTGTACATTCGTTAACACATTTGCTTACATCTTCTCATAGGCTGTTTCTTACTTAACTTTTAATCATAAAAATAGTTAGCATAACAACAAAAAAGAGAAGTCATTCCATTTCTGTTCAAGAGTATTTGCAGTTCTCCTACCTGCTCTTTTACCCTCTCTTATTTCAAAGATAAAAATCCATTTATACCCTAAGTTTTTCAGTGAATGGTCAACAATCATCCCATTTTATTCTTTCTCTAATTGTGCGATTTTTTTACTCCCCGTTTTTTATTAAAGTCAATCCAAAAATCATCTAATCTCTCTTTTTTCTAACTTTCATGGTCAATAGTATTTACAAACTATACCGACAATGTAATCCATACCACAAAAATAAGACAAATTTTAGAAATTTGTGAGTTTTCTAAACATTAAATATAGCTTTGAAAAACAAAAATCCAATTTCAGTACCAATAGGGTCAAAATCAGATACTAATGAATTAAGACTATGATAAATATTCATACTACAATAATTCTAAAGTATATGGGCATTATTGGAATAAAAATCAATATATAAGTATACTAAATAAATACACCCATTAACCTACTAGATATTTGGAAACATTTCTAAAAGTCATTATTCCTTGCCATATTTTACATTCAGGTATGAAGAACTTGTGACATATGTTTCAGACCACATCCTTCCTTAGAACCAGCAAGAAAAACATGCAAAAACCTGAAACAGAATCAAACCAAGTTATTTAGAAACATCTTTGTCTCTGTATCTTATCAGGGACTCAGGGACTACAGTCCCCTTGCCTTGCCAGTTAAAGAAGCTCTGTATATCACTGGTTAATAATAGTTTTCAGGCTGCTGATGTTTGCCAAGTAAATGAGTGTTCAATAATGCATGCTACCTGCTGGCTCCAGGCCCGCAGCTCTGCCAACCCACCAGCCTTGCCCATGGTACCTCTGCTGTTGTTACAGTGGTTATCCCAAAGGTACTTACAGTTCATTCCCGATTCATTCTAGCATAATTCTTTCACTTGCTGACCATTAGCAGTGTAATTAATGGGCATTTTCTGATCGATGTACCCTTGCAGATAAAGGGTGATTACAGTGAAGAATAATATAGTTGGAAATCAGTACCTAGTCGTCACCACTCATTGGCAGTGCCATAACAGAATCAGACAGTGAGAACAGATTGCATAGAAATTATACCAAATAAAGTAATCCTTTCAATTTATTTAACTTTTAATTATGGCATCTTTAATTTAAAGAACTACCTTGCCCCATACAATGTAGTCTCCACACTAAAGGGAATTAATCTAAAGCTAACTAATAGTCACTCCCCCAGAACATCTGAAATCAATTTTACCTTAAGCAAAATGTTTTATGAGTCTTAAGTTTACCCTGAGTGTTATGCATCTTCATAATTTTCTAATGAACTTAAGATATCCATGAGAAGAAGCCATGAATCATATTTTTGGTGGCCTTGAAAAACACTTTTTTTCTAATCAGCTATAAATTAAAAGAGATATGAGAAAATGAGAATAAAATCTCATTATCAATGACAACCTCACAGTTCAATAAAGCTGTTTCAAATCTTATTCAAGGGCCAATTATGTGTCATTTTTAGTAACCTTCATCATCACAGCCAATACAGAGCCATCTGATCTTTCTCTAAAATACCAGGGCAGAGAGGGCACACAAAGAGCCGAGGCCATGAAAATCATTTCTGAAAGTGAATTCTGAAATTGGAGCTCTTTCCAGAGATTTCAATTTAAATGTTGACATGCACTGAGCTGTGGTATTACACAAAAGAGTCAGGGACAAAAGTCCAATGAGCAAAACCTGAGAAGACCCTGCCACTCACTGGGGTTTCTGGATGACTAGAATCAGAGGTGATCTGATGGTCATTTCACAGCTAAACCACAAGGAAGACATAATCAAGATAAGGCTTAATTATTGCTTAATGGACACATAAAGATCAAAGGAAAAATCATATCTCAAGTACCTACAGGCTTTATGTATAACCAATTCCCTATATGCAAATTAAACTCATCGTGAATTCTTCTCTTAAGCTGAATTTTAATAACAACAGGTCAGCTTCTATTATTGGCCAGAAGGTTCAGAAGCTGATTTCTTTCCCCTGTCCTGGGCATGTTCATGGGAAGACAGAGAATTTTATTACAATCTAAACAAACTGGATGAAAGAGATTTATTTACTACCAAAAATAAAGTTAGCAAAAAACTATTCCAGTACTTGAAACAAAATACAAGTGATGTGTCACACACAGGTCTGTGGTTGGTTTAGCCACAACCATTGTTTTCCATTTGGTAAGCAATAAAGGTGATCATGAACAGAGGAGAGCTTCTCACTTTAAAATCCAGATTTTTCTTGATTTCTGCTTATGATAAGATAGTTTGTGTGAGGCTGGCAGGTGTTAAATGGAAAAATTTAAGTGAAGAAAATTGTGTACCCTAGAAGGAATGTCAAGGGGTGTTCTCTGGTTTGTAACTGGGTAGGCAGAATTCCCCACAACATCTCTATAAAAGCACCACTCACTCCCACCATTCTTCAGTTTTGTCCCCTTGTCAGCACATCTGATATAACCTCTACCTTCTCCTTATCTAAATTTCATAGGTTCGAAACAAGAGGAAGGTTAATAACAAAATCAATAGTACTGAACACTACAATTTTTCTTACAGTTCTTTAGATGCAATAATTATTAATTCTCCCAGCAGCTTACTACTCTGATTTCATTCATTTTGGGAACATTGATCATAGTTCGAGGTTTATCTTCAACTATTTCAAATAATTGGTAGTAAATGTGTCATCCTGCTATAGCTTACCTCTGAGGCATTTTGATGTCAGCAAAGTTCACTATAGGTTCATCTGCCTTGATTTCCCTGAGATTTTATGTATTAGTCTGCTCTGGGTTCCATAACAGAATACCAGAGCTGGGGGACTTAAACAACAGAAATTTATTTTCTCAAACAGTTCTGGAGGCTGGCATGGTCAGTTTCTGGTGAGGTCTTTCTTGCTAGCTTGCAAAAGGCCAACTTCTTGCTGTGTCCTTACATGGCAGAGAGAGAAAGAGACCTCTGGTGTCTGTTCTTCCTCTTATTATGGCACCAGCCCTATCCCATTCGGGCCCCACCCTATGATCTCGTTGAACCTGCATCACCTTCTCTTAGATCCTATCCTTAAATACAGCCACACTGGGAGTTTGACTTCTACATATGAATTTGGAGGGACACAGTTTAGTCGTCAGCACTTTATATGGCAAAAAATGTCAAATCTCTTTTATTGTGTCATTTAACACTGACTGTCTTTGTAGGACACCAAAACAACCACCTGATACCAAGAAGAAAAGAGTTAAACTGGATGTTTTGCATAATAAATGCAGTGGACACACTATTCAAGCTGTAGTTTCAGTTTCCTCTATTAATATTTGTTTCCATTTGTGTCTGGTGGCACAGGAGCAAACACGGTTCGTCAGGGATTTCCCCTCCCCTCCATTTTCATAGAGCAGTACGAACCTTCTGCCACATGTGGGCAGGATCAAGGCATCAGGGGGTCTGGGTAGGGGCATCCGATTCTTGGTCTGCCGTTATCCACACAAGCTCCTCTTCCTCTCAGGTCCTCAGCCCTGATGCAAACCCCTCTTGGACCCAGGCTTGAAGAGGAAAGGGGAGAAAGAGAAAATGTAGAAGAAAACATAATTTAATATCTCAGAAAGTATCATAGGAAGCAGTGGTGAATATCTGACCCTTTTTTATCCATCGAATGTCAGAATTAGAATGGCTCATACTGCTTTTCTGTTTCATTGTCATAAATTTACAGATGAAGACACTAAGGCCCAGAGAGGTGACAACTCATGCCAGGTCCCATAGCAACTTAATGGTGGATCACAGACTAGCAGCCAGGTATGTTCATGACACCTTGCTGCCTATTAGGAATATAATTCAATTCAACCAACACCACATGCACGCCTACTAAATGTAAGACACTATGCTAGGCCAACACGTGCCCGGACAGGAGTAAAGAAAAAGCATCTGAAGTTTGAAGCAGCCCCTGGGCCTCAATGGAAGGAAAGTTCCTGAAGCTGTTGCTTCTTGCTGTCCCGTGTACTGAGGAGCAAAACAGTCAGAGGACTTTGGTACCCCAAGGATACCTTAAAGTATTTTTGAAACATTTTTATAAATAGAAAAATATACACTTTTGTTCCCTGTTTCAAGTCCCCTAGGGTAAAATATAAGCATGTCTGGGCACTGTAATGAAATCTTGTTGAACACTCTGTTCTGTCAGGTCTGCTAATAATCAGGCAGGCCTAAGAACCAGGGACATGTTGAACTGAACGAAGAGGGATCTCTTTGTCACTTTAAGAGAAAAATTCTTGTCAAACATTCCACTTTGAGGATAAGGGTTACCCTTTTTCGATGTTTTTTAATTAAACAAAATAATTAATACATAAACATAGACTATAGACTAAGTGCTTGATAATAAAAACTTTATTAATTCTCCCAGACAATTACCTTTTTACAATAACAGGGTTATTAGGGCTCTACTATAGTAAGAAATGTCATATTTTATCTCTCAGCCATTAATTTGCAATTACATGGTCCCATAATAATGTCAACATATTTTGACAAAAGAAATTTCTCTTAATTATGGGAATTTTCAAATATAAAGATATAAAGTATGTGTATAAATGCACCCCATCATCTAGTTTCAACAATTAGCAACTATTAGCTATTTTGTTTTTTCTATATCTCTCACACCTCAACATACAAATTATTATGAAGCAAATTACAGACATTATTTATTATATGCATTTCAGTATTTAGCTCTGTAAGAACTCTTTTTTAAATATAAATCAAGTAAACACCATTATTATGCTTAAAACATTAAAAATTATTCTGTAATTTTATCAAATAATTCCAACTCTATCACAAATTTCTTGGTATTACTTTTTATGTTTTGTTCTTGCTGCTGCTATCATTCAATTAACAATCCAAATAAGGCCCATTTATTGTACTTGATCTATATGTCTCTAAAGTTTCTAATATATAGTTTCTTTTTTATTATTATTATTTTTTAATTTTCATTGTTAGACTTATTGGGGTGACACCTGTTAGCAAGGATGACATAGGTTTCAGGCATAGAATTCTACAGTGCATTGTCAACTTGTTGTATAATAAGTTCACCACCTAATGTGACTTCTCTCTCCATCACCTTATATTTAGCTTCCCCGCCTCCTCTCCCACCCCCTCCCCTTTCTCCCCTCCCTAACCCACTCGTCCCCAAATAAACATTAAACTATTGATTGTGTCCATGGGTTATTTGTTTGTTTATTTCTTTTTTCTTTGTTGCTTTCAGTTTTATATTCTGCATATGAGTGAAGTCATACATTTTTTTTATTTTTTTGCCTGGCTTATTTCACTAAGAATGATGATCTCCAGGTCCATCCATTTTGTTGCAAGTGGCAATATTTCATCTTTTCTTATAGCTGAGTAATATCAGGGAAATGCAAATCAAAACCACAATGAGATACCACCTCACACCTGTGAGAATGGCTATTATCAACAAGACAAGGAATAACAAGTGCTGGAGAGGACGTGGAGAAAAAGGAACTCTAGTACACTGCTGGTGGGAGTGCAAACTGGTACAACCACTGTGGAAGGCAGTGTGGAGGTTCCTCAGAAAATTGGGAATGGAGCTACCATTTGACCCAGCAATCCCCCTTCTGGGGATCTACCCAAAAAACCTGAAAACCTTTGTCCGCAAAGACTTATGTACCCCAGTGTTCATTGCAGCGCTGTTCACAGTGGCCAAAACCTGGAAACAACCAAAGGTCCCTGTGACAGATGACTGGATAAAGAAGCTGTGGTAATATATAGTTTCTTTGCCCATCTCTTCTATTTTTATAGTTATTTTATGGAAAAATCTGGATCATTTATCGTATAGTTTTTCACACTTGGGATTTTACTGACTTTATGTTTATAATTTTCTTTAGCATTTTTCTTGACCCTTGGATTTTCTATAAATTGGCAGTTAGATCTATTATAGAAGCTTCATCAGATTCATAGATTATTTTTTTTAAGTTTATAGGGTATCCTTCTATATATAATTTTACATTATATATATAAATATATAGGTGGTCTTGCTTCAATTAAGACACACATAATGTTTGTTTTTCTTCTTTGCTATTAGCAGACATCAATAAATAATGTTTATATTTATTATATCATTAGGGGTTATAAAATGATGACATTATAATTCTTTGCTGTCCCTTTTCATAGATTAGATGGAAGTCTTCTACAAAAAGATGGTTCCCCTTACCAACTACTTGGTTGTCCTTAGGTACAATGAAAGGAACCTTCTATTCTTCTGTTGTTATATTTATTCTTTGTGGCTTGTTTCTTGTAAGAGGTTTCCTCTGTGAGTCTGCTACAGTGATGCACTTACATCCCAATACCTAATTTGCTTCTTATTCCCTGAGCCTTCTTATCCCACATTGTTTCAGGATAACCCCTGTTAAGGGAGTCAACCTAATGAATGTACCATTCAAGTATGTGATACAGCAAGGTGGTGCAGTGTAGACACCTGGAATTACAAATGACTTTCAATCTGGAGACTCCAACTTTCTGAAATCATTTTTGTTTGTTTGTTTTTTATTATCTGTAGCAAGTGAATAATAATAATACTTGCCTGTGCCAGTTACCATTTTATTTGTGTTTTTTTGGTTTGTTTGTTTGTTTTGTTTTGTTTTGTTTTGTTTTGGTTCCTGAGTGGGGATCGAACCCAGGCCATGGCAATGAGAGCACTGAAGCCTAGGCACTACACCGCCTGGGAACCCTCCCAGTTACCATTTCATTGCCCAAAATCCACCTTTCTTTGGCATTTGTGACAGCAATGACACATGTAGACGTTTGTCCTCTGCCAAGCTGACACAGTGTTAGGCTTCTCAACAAAGGACATCAAAGGGACAGTGCAAGAGGAAAGAGCTTCTTCTCCCTCCTGTGTTAGTCACCATAGCACTGGGAGGCCCCAGTGGCCCACAGTTTCCAGCAAATTTTACCTGTACCCCAGGAGCAACTTATTTCAAATCACCTCTGGCCTACAAACATTCCAGAAAACTTCTACAGGTATTTTCTATAGATAAATTCCAGGCTACTCACACCTTTTATCAGGTTTCTTTACCACTCAGCAGGCTTCTCCTAAGAGCAACTCTGGCTCACAACCTCTGCCTTGCTCTTCTGCCTCCAGCAACTGGCATGTTCCTACGGCAGCCATACCCCAAGTCAGGGACATTTTCATGAATGTGCAACCTGTGTACCGCTCTGATGCTGCCATCTTGAAATTCTTAACAACTTTTTAGCCCTCCATTTTCATTTTGCACTGGACCCCACAGATTGTGCTTTGGTCCTGCTGAGTTGTTAACCTTAGCCTGGTGGGGAGCCCTCTTCCACATTCGTAGTTCCTTCCTGTTCACTCTCCCTCAGAGGCAGTATCTGCTTTCTGAATTTGCTCTCCCTGTATATTTCAGAGGCCTCTTACTCTCTTTAGCAGTTAACCACCTTTTGCTAATTTAATAATTTTATATTAAATTACTGGTGTGATTTTTGTCTCCTGATTGGACCTTGGTTGATACACTGCCTCAGAGAGTTTCTGGGAACTTAATAGATATATTTCATGTAATAATGCAAACACTAATGCCTGGCACTTAGTAAGTGTTAATTAATTGACATGGTATTAATTATGATGATTTTTCTACCTAGCCACAAGTGAAAGCCTGTAGTTGGTTCTCCTATAAAGTTACGTCACAGTAAGAAAAATTAGGAATAAATATGGATTGCTTTCAATTCTACCATCTTCCCTAGAAATAAACTTGAAAATGTCACCTTTGAACAGAAAGGTCAGCAGAATGCTATAATGTTGGAAGAATTATATTTAGAGTCACAGACCCGTGTTTGAAAAGAGATGACCATTTCTATGGATCCATGACCAAAGTCACTTTACCTGATTCATCCCTGGTTTCTTTTTCTCTGTAACATAGTAATAACATATCTATCTCAGAGTTTTTTAAGACTTAAATGACAAAATATATGAAAAAACATTATAAATTGTGAATCATTTTATTAGCCCTATTTATTATCAAAGATATTTGCTGCTGCCTTTTATGCCTGCAGTGTTGTCAATATCGTATACATGCAAGTAAATATTTATTATTATTTTATAACATTAAATAGCTTATTATGTATAGGTCTTCATAAATTATTTCATTAATCATCACAGCCCCATTGTACAAAGGGTATTATTTTCTTCAGTGTCATTTTGAATCCTATTCAGCTCATACACCATGTTCAATCCGACAGTGAATCATCTAGGTTTTACTTTCAAAATGTGGTCAGACTGTGATCACTTCTCAGCACCTCTAATTCACCACCCAGGCCTAGGAGACCATATCATCTTTCCTGGACGCTGGAATTGCTTCCTAACTCGCTTTCCAGCCTATGCCTTCCTCTAACTGCCACTAGAATTCATCCAACCTTTATGCAAAACAACAAGCATATGATCCTTTAAAAATTAAGTCAGGTCATGTCACTACTTTACTCATTACCCTTCAATGATTTCTCCTCTAACTTAAAGCCAAAATCCGGATAATTGCTGGAAGATCCTCACGGTCTACCTACTTCACATAACCTTTCTAACCTTTTATCTTACTCTCTATCTGTTCCCCAGAGGTCATACTGGCCTCTTTCCTGTTCTTAGAACAAACTGGGCACAGCCCTGCCTCAGGGCCTTTGCATTGCTCCTGTCAAGAACACTCTTCTCCCACAGGGCCTTATCGCTTACCCCATTGCTTCCTGAAGTCTTTGTTTAAAGGTTGTTAAATGCCTGACTTTAGTGACAGTTATTCAGCAACTTCATTGCAATACTTTCTTTGCTCCATTACTTGTCACTACTGACAGATATGTCAGATATGATACATTTATAATACACTTATGAGGTAAGATTCCTTATTTTATTAATATAAGTAATAAAAACACAACCCAAATTGGATTTTTAAAAAGGAATCTGACTACCCAGGTAATTAGAAATTCCAGCTGTAGGACAAACTTTGAAAGGATATGGTCAGATCAATTTCTATTTCCTGGTACTCTCTTGGCTCTTTTCATCTCTGTACACTAGCTATATTTGCAGACTGCCATCTTCCATGATAGTAAGAATGTTGGTACGGATTCCCAGGCTTTTCACTTACACACCACACCATTCAGAGCAAGGGACAGTGTGTAACTTGTACAAATGACTTGCACTTCACTCTCATTGGACCAACTGTAACCAATCACAGAGGCCGGTGCAATGCTGTGTACTGACTGGCTTAGGCACAAGTCATTGCTCGTCTCTGAAGTGATCTTTGTGACAAGGGCTACAATTGTCTTATAACAAATAGAACCTATGTACAGAGCTGGGGGTGATATCAAGCCTATTCTCAGGGGTGTAGAATATATGTTGGAGAAGCAAACACATTGTCCATTATAGCCACTATACTGTACTTTGTATTTAATTATAGAAAGCTAAATCTCAAAGACCAGGGTCACAAAGATCAGGGTTACCAATAAGTGGCTATGTGGCCTAGACTCAAAATAAGGTCCGCCTGAGTCCAAAGCCAGTGTGTCAGCCATCCTACATCGCAGATTCCACATGTTACCATAAACTCCTCTCAATCCCTTATTTCTCTCTCTATGAGTGAGGGAATCATTTAAATGAATACATCAAAGTGAATACTCAGGAATGGAATAAACATTAAGGGGATTCATAAGGATGTAAGGGTGAAAAGATAAGATCCTACTTTCTCTTCTTCTCAGTGGAAGACAGTGTGTCTCCTAGCATAGTAACTCTCCAAAATCATCCTATGAAAGAGAGTACAATTTAGCAAGAACAAAGTTGGCCTGTCTTGTGTATAAGACAGGACGACTTTGTTCTTGCTAAGTTGTCCTTCTAGTATCCTTCTAGGTTTAGTATCTTTCTAGATCAATTTTTGAATAAAGAATTCATAAAGAAATTGTAATTTCAAGAGCTTCTTGAAGAAAATAAGGAAAAACAAACATTAAGAAATAGATTAACTAAAATTTATGCCAGGTATTGTGTTATGTGCTTTAGATGTATTAACTCATTTAATTTGACAACAACACTATAAGGTAAATATTCCCCAAAAGAAGAGTTTTGGGCTCATAAAGGACAGATGTCCTCCAGGCAATAGAGTTAAAATTCTAACCCAGGTCCAATTGGAATTAAAAACCACTATGTACTGATAAGTATATCCCAAGGTGCATTTCAAGAAACAGCAGTACTATAGAAACTTGAGAAGCAATATTTTTAAACTTGGACAAATAAGTTTAGAAAAAATTTGGTGTTAAACAAAGTTAAAATTTTTTTTAATTGCAAGATGGTTTAGAGAAGTCTGTTGTCTAAATTATGTTGCAATCTTTAAGACAAGACATATTTATACAGCATTTCTATAATTTCCACCACTCATTTGACCACTGAAACTGTTTGCACAAGTATCTTGGGATACTGATTGGTGTTCCATGGACCACTGTTCAAGGAACAGTCTGATTCTCTGCACTAGCACCCATCTCAGCTTCCACACATCACCATAATCTCCTCTCAATCCCTAATTTTTCTCTCTATGAAAAAGGACTCATTTAAATGAATTCATCAAAGTGAATATTCAGGAATGGAATAAACATTAAAGGGATTCATAAGGATGTAAGGGTAGAAAGATAAGATCCCTTCCCTTGCTATACTTTTTAGTGCTTTCTCACACTTTTTACAACTACCTTCATTCTAACATTAAGATTAGAAGCTCACATGAGCTTTTATGTTTACAAGTTTGCATTAAGATTTTTGTATAGATCAATGAGGTTCAAATGCATCAACAAAAAACACATTAGGCCATGTTCTTGCTGTCTGTCACATAATACAGTGGACCACTTCATGCCAAACAGACAAATGATTCACTTACCAAAATAAATGAGAGTATGCACCAGAGGTTTATAATGTAGCAAAGTGAAATAAAGTTCCTGTCAGTCAACCTTTGCAAAGGAAAAGAAAGGAAGGAAAATACAATGATGGTAAATAACTTTATCAATGAGATTTTAAGAAATGAATTTAAGAAATTGTCTCATGTAAATAATGCACATGGAAGCAGGCTATTTGATTTTCTCCAATGATTTTGGTTGAAAAACTGTAATCCTAGGAGACAATGTTCAGGGCATGTTGTCCATCAAGATGTTGGTATTTATTGTATTCACCAGTGTGTGCTTGAGGTCTGAATAGATCATGACTTACCTACCAAAGCAAATCCCACAGCATTCTTTCCGGGAACATCCATGACTAGTTTTAATATCAAATTGGCAGAGGTATGATAATAACTTCAATTTTGAGACATGGAGACAGTTTAGAATTCAGTTTTCTCAAGTTAAGTTGTTCTATATGAAATACGTATTTATGTACATATACATTTATATGTATATGTATACACACACACACACACACACACACACACATTCACTCTCTCTTTCCCTTCACCATTTGCCCTGAAGTTCCTATAAGACCCCAAGCTGCTCTTTTTGATGAAAATTGCTCCTTTTAATTGTTTATTAATTTCTTATCTTGAATGAGGTTATTCCAAATGGTTCCTCACAGGCTATGCACTGTAGCAGTTAAGGGCACTTTAGAGATTGACCCACATGGACTTGACTCTAGTCACAATACAAAACTGTTGTGAGACCTCATTCAAGTTATGTAATATTTTAAAATTCAGTTTCCTCTTCTGAAAAATAGACTTGCTGTGAATATCAAATTATATATTATTGTAAAGTGTGTATCAGAGTTTGGGGCATATAAGAAATATTTTTCAAAAATGGTAGCTATTACTAAGTTCTGAGTATGGTGAACATGAACCCATCTAACAGTGGCAAAGGAAACATACAGTATTATATTTTTCTCAAATGTTTCCACAGAGGTATCTTTATCAATACAGAACAGTAACTTATGTCCCACCACTTACACTTCCCAATACATGTGAATCCACAGGTCTAATACCCAGAGAAACGAAGACATTGTCATAGAGTGAATTCATCTACTAAAAGCATGTCAATTTTGCTTGTATTCTATAATATACCCCTGTTTATTTTAATATAAAAATTGTTTTAAATTACCTACAACTAAGGAAAATTAATGGCCAAGGAAAAAACAGGCAACAAATAATCAACCAAGTTTGAGAAGCACAGTTTGTTCAATAAGCCTGTATTAGGTCATACAATAGTATGTGGTTAACCCCCTTTAACTATGAGCTTAGAATATTACTATTTGTGATATGCTCTGTCATTTCTTAATCATAAATATTTATTGAATGCCACCATGATCCTGCTCACAGAGCTTAGGTAAATGTAGAGAGAGCCCTTTTTATTAAGGGTTTTGGGGAGAGGGGTGATAACTTGAAGTAGCATTAATAGCAGGAGAAGGGTCCAAGATGGTGGAGTACATAAACACTATGCCTGCTTTATTTCATGAACACATTAAAATTAAAAATAAATTATAGAACAGCAAAACTGGGGAACCATCTGAAGTCTAGCTGAACATAAATTCCATAACTAAGAAAAAGAAGGGGTGGAAACACAAAATAGGCTAGCTAGATCCAAACATCCTGTGGCAGTTGAGAATCAGGAGGAATATCTTGGCCACAGAGGTTCCTCCGGGAAAAAGCGAGAAACCCCAGTCCCACACCAGGCTCCCCAACCCAGAGTACTGGTGCTGGGAAGAGGAGCCCCACAACATGAGACTGTGGAAAATAGTGAAAAGTCAGACTATCAGGTGGGATGGAAGGCTGTGGGGAACCCACATATACTCTTTAAAAGCCCACACAGATCCAACTACTCTCAGGCACTCACCCTATGCTCTAGCAGAGGGACAGTGACTTGGAGGATTTGGAAGAACGTGGTGGGCATACTGTGGCTTTGGGACAAGGGTTGGAGGATAGTTGTCACTTTTCCTGACTGGAGTTCTCCTTCTATGCATCCAGCAGCAGGTGTGATCTTTCCTGTGTTGTGCTCACCCGCTTGTGACCAAATCTGAACCTGACTGGTCTGGTGAGCTCTGCTTGCTCCACCCTGCAAACTCACTAGGACACTGTCCCACCCAACTCCCCAAATGCCAGAGACGCCTTCTATGGTGAGCAGCCAACCCCACCTGCATTGCAATCTTTCTTGAAAAACTATTGGAGTTTGCAGGCCCTAGGCAGGTGGCAACTACCTCAGTGTGTGCTGCGACTTTTACTAAGTAGCTCTGGGCACAGCACTGGCACCAAATAGGAACCTACAGGAGAACCCAGCACAAGTGACTAGGGAGACTGTGCCAGGGCCTCACAGGGCACCTACTGCATAAGACTACCCAGCAACACTGGGAGACATCACACATCTACCTAATCCATAGAAACAAACACAAAGAGGGATCCAAAATGAGGAAACAAAGATATATGTCCCAAATGAAAGAACTGCAGAAAAAACTCCAGAAAAAGAATGAAATGAGATGGAGGCAAACAACAAATGGAAAACATTTCAAAACAATGGTTATAAGCATGCTCAATGAACTTAGTGAAAACTTCAATAAAGAGAAAGCGGGAGTTCCCTGGTGGTGCAGTGGCTTAAGGCTTCAGCACTGGCGCTGTCAGTGCTGCGGCCTGGGTTCGATTCCAAGCCAGGGAGCTACCCACATACCAAAAAGCAAAAAAAAAAAAAAAAAAAAGAGAAAGCAAGCATAAAGAAGGACATAGAAACCATAAAAAAGAACCAGTCAGATATAAAGAACACAATAACTGAAATAAAGAATGAAATAGAAGGAATCTGTAGTAGACTAGATAAAGCAGTTAATAATTTTCAAGTCAAGGTAGCAGAAAACACCCAACAGAGTACCAAAAAGAAAAAAGAATTTTTAAAATGATGATAACTTAAGAGACCTATGGGACAACAACAAGCATAATAACATTCACATCATAAGGGTACCAGGAGGAGAAGAGAGAGCACAAGGGATTGAGAACCTGTTTGAAGAAATAATGACTGAAAACTTCATTAACCTGGTGAATGAAATAGACATACAAGCCCAGGAAGCACAGAGAGTCTCAAAGAAGATGAACACAAGCAGGGCCACACCAAGACACATTATAATTAAGATGGCAAAAGTTAAAAACAAAGAGAGAGTTCTAAAAGCAGCAAGAGGAAGCCAACTAGTAACTTATATGGGATCTCCCGTATAACTGTCAGCTGATTTCTCAACAGAAATTTTACAGGCCAAGAGAATGGCAGAAAATATTTGATATGATGAAAAGCAAGGACTTACAACCAAGATGACTTTATCCAGCAAGGTTGGACAGATAAAGAGCTTCCCAGACAAGAAAAAGTTAAAGGAGTTCATCACTACCTAACAAGAAATGTTAGGGGGACTTCCTTAAGACAGAAAAAAATAAGCATAATTATGAATAATAAAATGGCAATAGCTACATATCTATCAATAATTCTTTCAACTTAAATGCATAAAGCTCCAATCAAAATACATGGAGAGTATTGTGCTGGGTGGAATGTCAGACAGAGAAAGACAAATGTAATGTGATCTCACTGATGTGGAATCTAAAGAAGAAAATAAACAAACAAAACGGAAACAAACTCATAGATACAGAAGACATTTGGATGGTTGCCAGATGAGAGGACTGTTGGGGGTGTGGGTGAAAAAAGGGAATAAGGAATACAAATTGGTTTTTACAAAGTACTTATGAGAATGCAGGGTATAACATAAGGAATATAATGAATAATATTGTAATAACTATGTATAGTGTCAGATGGGTACTAGATGTGTTCCAGTGATAGTCAGGAGAGGGCTGGGGGCAGGGTGAAAAGATAAACAGATTAAAAAGTACAAATTGGTAGTTACAAAATATTCATGGGGTTATAAAGAACAAAATAAATAAACAGAAAGAGACCCATAGATACAAAGAACGTTTTGATAATTGTCACATGGGAGTGGAATTGGGGATTGGGTAAAAAAGGGAAGAGATTAAGAAGTACAAATGCACAGTCTTCCTAGAAATTATAATGCCTAAATTGAATTCTGAATGAGAAATAAAAACACGCATGTGATGGGAAGTAGGACAGGCATTCAGGCAGAAGGGGAAAAATGAACAAATATACAGAAGTGTGGAATAGTATGAGATATGGTGACAGATGCATAATTCCAAATTTTCTAAGTGTAAATTGTAATTCAAGATAAGGCACAAAATTGGGGAAGATAAAACTGAAGTGTTAGGGACTGAATGCTCTGAGAGCATCTGTTGAAGCTCTCAGCCACAATGTAGTGGTATTAGAAGGTACAGACTTTCAAGTAATTTGGTTTAGATGAGGTCATGAGGGTAGAGCCCTGATGGGATTAGTGCCCCTGTAAGAACAAGAGTCACGAGAACCTCCTCTTTTTACCATGTGAGAACACAGCAGCAAGATGGCCATCTCTGCAAGCCAGGAAGAGGGCTCACACCAGGAACCAAATCTGCTGGCACCCTGATTTTGGTTCACTAGCCTTGAGAAGTGTGAGAAATAAATGTCTGTTGTTTAAGCCACTCAGTTTCTGGTATTTTGGTAGAGTTGCCCAAGCAAACTGAGAAAAGAAGTAGAAATAAGGTCAGGGATAACCCCAAATACCTTATTTGAGAAACTTCCATTTTACTCTGTAAGTCACTGAAGAGTTGTAAGCAGAAGCCAAGATCAGTTTTATTTAAATGAATAACTGGCAACTCTGCTGACAGTGAGCAAAGTCATATAGAAAAATCACCACAAGTTTATCACACTTAGTCAAGGAGAGAGGTGTTTACTGATTGTAGTGGTATAAAAAAGAAGAGCCAAAAGTTCAACACATTTGTAAAAAGAGATAAAAATAATCAGATTTTAGTGATCACTGTGTGTACAATGAAGGGGCTAGAGGGGAATCAAAAGTGAAACCTAAGTATTAGACCTACAGCAAAGAGTAGATGGCTGTAAAAATAAAGGGAATGGGGAATACAGGAAGAGGAGCAGGATGGGGAGAAAAGAGGGGAGGAAGAAGACATATCTTTGACATGTAATATTTAACTCGACTGTGAAACAACCATGTATGGCCAGCAAAAATGTTTTTGAGCCTCACTCTTAGAAGAGAGTAGGAAATGCAAATTTGTATAACTTGAAAGACATAGAGATTTCATAAGCTTTTAGAAAAGAAAGAAGAAAGCTCATATGTAAACACTTAGTCATAATAATGGCTTTAGACTTCTTGAAACAACATTGAAAGTCTGAAGACAATGAACCTTAAAGCTGTGGTTCCACACAAATCTAATGTGCCAGTGCCTGTAATTAAATCTAGAGTAAGAGTCAGGTCTTGAAAATAAGTATGGGTACAGTTTTTGTCATGGGAATTAAAAGTGAAACAAATACATGAAAATTCAATTGAGTGTTTATGAAAGCTGAATTGGCAATATACCCATACCCTACACTAAAATGTAATGAGACTGTTCAAAATGTAAAATCACCTCAGGCCCCCAAATTTCTAAAAGGTAGGGAGTAAGCTGAGAAGGCTGCTCAGACACCAAAAATCGCATTTTCTAATTCTCTCTTTGGAAATAGCCAAGGACAGAGACAGAAAAGGAAGAATGACTCAGAAGACAAAGGGAATCTTACAGAAGTAGAACTTAAAGAAATAATAGTATTTCTTTAAAGAAATTAGCTAACAAATATACTGTAATAGGAGTTCCAAAATAGGAAATTGGAAAAAAAAAAGGAGAGGAGAAAGTCGTCAAATAAATAGTTCAAGAACATTTCTTAGAACTCAAGGACATGAGTGTACATACTTAAAGTCCATATACATAGACTCACACTGACAAACATCATCATGCAATTTCATAACACAGGGGAAAGAAAAGAGTCTGCAATCTTTGTTACAGGAAAAAAACAGCTTACATGAAAAGGATATAAATCAGAATGCCTCAGACCACTCACAGCAACACTAGAAACTAGAAATAGTGGAAAAGAGTTTTCAAAATTATAAAAGAAAATTATTTCCAATCCGTAGTTCTATACCTAGGCCAACTATCAATCAAATGTGAGAGTAGAAATAAGATTATGTTTAGATAATCAAGGTTCGAAAAATATTTACTTCCTATGCATCATTTCTCAGAAAGCTACTAGAAAATGCCCCATCAAACTGAGGGAGTAATCCAAGAAAAATAAATTTATGGGATATAGGAAACAGAAAACTCAACAATAAGGAGAGGCAATGGGAATCCCAGGATAATGATGAATGAAGATTTCAGGAAAATAGCAGCATACCAGATCTATAGAGGACAACTGATCCAGGCTTGAGGAGTGTACTTCAAAGTTAACCTTGCTGAGTGCTGTGCTATCATTACCAAGATGGCTTATATGGACCATGTTCTGAGGACACTAACTGCACCCTTAAAGAAGTTCAGCTTTTGCAAACTTCTGAGAACTGGAGGCTACCTAAAGTGAACATGGAATCAGAAAATGCAGAGCAGCCCACCACCCCTGACTATAGTTCTACTAAATAATCAGTAATTGGGTTCTATTCAACCCCACTGACAGCCCACTGTGGTGAGCCACATATCTTCTAAGACTAATTCATGGTTTGCCCATTACCTGCCCAGGAGTACCAACAAATCATCAAGGAAGCAGAAGTCACACTATAAGCTAGAAACTCCATTCAGCTTTTCTTTTTTCTGAAAGAATATATGTATCAGTGGCAATATTGCCTTCTCATTCACAGCTAGGTTTGCACTTGCTAGTATTTTCATATTAGCACCTTTCACATTCTTTTTATATGGAAATAATCACTATTAAAAATAATAAATATTAAATTGAGATTAAAAAAACATCTGTTGAGATATAGAGCAATCTTATCATAGTGGTATATCTTTCAGTGTTCAGTCAACAAAATAGAGAACCAATTTATTACATTACAAAGAGAAGAGTTATTTAACACAAAGTTAAAAGGCTAAGAAAATTTAAAGGAAACACTAAGAAAAGCCAGAGATAATAACTGCAGAAAAGAGCTAATATTCTCAGTCTGGGAAAACAAAAACAAAACAGGGTGACAGGGTTATAAGAATACAGAAAGACACAGGAAGGGCATGGAGAAATGTGCTCAGACATTTTTGAGGAGCCCCATCTGTCTCGCTGAACTTCTGAGGAGTCCTTGGGGCTGGTCTGGAGTTGCCAAAAGAACAGGGATTACACAGATGTCACCCCAATAAATCTAACAATAAAAATGAATTTAAAAAAAAAGAACAGGAGACTGCTGCAAATTGCCACTGATGGGACTAATAGCGAATGGAATGGGAAAGACCTGTGAAGTCCCTTCTTCCCACCAACTACTGATAAGGCTTTCCAGTAAACCATCTAATAATGATATCTGGAGGATATCACTAGTAGGGTCACAGCCCCAGCTGCAGCATCATAAAGAGTAAGGGAAGGCAAATTAGTTGCTAAAGAATAGAGATGATAACTACAAGTTCTAAGAATTAAGTTCAAGAGTTCATCCTGGAAATTGCTACATACCTCCTTGCTGCATATCACTATAGTCACCTTTGAAGTACTCCCCTTGGGAAGCTTTGCACTGACACCAAAGCCTAGTCCACCCTTCAAAGCAATTTTGGAACTCTTTTTCTGGAATGGCCATCAGAGCTGTCATCGTCTGACCCTTGATGTTCTGAGTGTCATCAAAATGTCTTCCTTTCAATATTTCCTTTATCTTCAGGTAAAGAATAAAGCCATTAGGGGACATCAGGTGAGTAGGGTGGGTGTTCTAATACAGTTACTTGTGTACTGGCTAAAAAATCCCTCACAGACAGTGCTGTGTGAGCTGGTGCACTGTCATGATGCAAAAGCTGTGAGTTGCTGGTGAAAAAGTTCAGGTCATTTTCAGCTAACTTTTTCACACAGCCTTTTCAACACTTGCAAATAGTAAACTTGGTTGACTGTTTGTCCAGTTGGTATAAATTCATAATGAACAATCCTTCTGATATAAAAAAAAAGTTAGCAACACTGTTTTGACTCTTTATTTGGACTGATGGAAATTTTTAGTCATGAAGAATTTGCTGACTTCCATTGTGCACTTTTATGCTTTTTTTCAGGATCATAATGGCACACCCATGTTTCATCACTAGTGATAACCTGGTCCAAAACATTGTCTTGTCTCTCTAAAAGGTCTTAACAAACTTCAACTCTCCTTTGCTTTTGTTCACTGGTGAGCTCCTTCAGGACCATTTTGCACACACCTTTCTCATTCCAAGCTTTTCAGTTAAGATCTTCCTGTTTCTCTATCAAATGTTTACTTGGTCTGCTAAGCTTCTCACAGTCAGCCAATGATTTTGATGCACAATTCAACAAATTTTTGCAATGTTTTCATCAGTTCTGCTTATGACTGGCCTCCCTGACCTCTCTTTATCAGTGATGCATTTGTACATGGACATTTTTTATGGCATTATCCTCATAAACTTGAACTAACATGTTCCTGATTTTACTTCCATTCTTTCCAACTTTAACTAGAAATTTAATGTTTATTCATTGCTCTAATTAAAGCTCCAACATTCTCATGAAGGCACACAAAAATATGAAACAATAATGAATGTCACTCAGCAAGACACTGCCACACATCAACACAAACACATCTGTGAGACACAGAAATGCCAAGGTTATGAAACCTTACTGAGTAGTTTGTACAGTGCTGCCAACATAAGTGCATGGTGGCAAGTTCGCAAACTTAATTGTCAAACAGAGCTCATGTGGTACACCTGGAGTTGGGACTAAAAATGGGGGAGACGTCTGTCTTTCTATGTCATTTGAATCTTTTCTATGACTATATTCATACTTTACTTAAAATTTAATAGTTAAAAAATTTTAAGGGCTGCTTTAGTTTGATTATCAAATGAAGTGTATTTATATTTGTCCAGTATACTCATGAAAGGAATAAAATTGTTTATTAAGAAACATAATATTTTCTTTCATATTATGTAGTGCATAGCAACATGTTGTACAGCATGAAGAAATTTCTAAATAACTCTAATTTAAAACAGAAACTTTTATATTCAAATATGTTTTATGGTAAAGAAATAAAAATCAAAAATGCAAAGTCCCCATTGTAGAAGTCTGTCAAAGGACCAGAAATCTTCTATACACTGGTTATGAGAAGACAACACCAAGACACCAAACCAAAAAGAGCTGGCCCTAAAATTCTGCTCCAGCACCTACGAGTAAGGCAAGTTGCTTCATCTATAAAATGAGGGAAAGATGTCCAGATGAAAATATGTCAACATTTTAAATGAGAATAGATTAAAAATCTATTGCATTAAAAAGAACACAAAGTAGTCGGGATTATAGAAATAATTGGTTGAAAAAAGTTGAAAATTATTCAAACAGAAAAAAATTTTACCTAAAATGTATATTTCTCTAGATCTAAGCTAATGTTACAGCTTTTCCTAAATTGAGTACACAAGTTGTTCAGTAGAGATTTGATGCTGTTATATGAATATGTCTAATATATGGAAAGAGATAGTATGTTGGATGCTGTGCTAATCTCTGTCTGAGAAAAGCCTAGTTGGTAGACTCGAACAATCATAAACCCAGGACACTATTGCCACACACACAAGCAAAGTGTGTTCTTGGCTTTGGGGCTGCCCTTGCTATTTGCAGAGACCAGTAATGTTTGCCTGATACCAAGGCAACAGGAATTACTTCAGTCTTTGTTCAAATTTCAGCCTGGATTGCCGCACATAAATCAAGGATTTTTTGGTTTTTTGCTGACATTGTTTTCCAGCCCTGCACAACTCTCTCATGTCGTTTGAAGCTGTGTTTCCATTTGTCACTACAATTTTCTCTTCCACTTTGTAGCTACTCCAATGCCTCATTTAGTTAGGGTGTATATTCTTAAATATCACTAGCAATGTTAGGACACCTAAGCATCAGTTTTAGTCATTCACCCACTCATTCTTTAATTCTAACATTTATTTTCTTCTCTATTTGGAGTTCCATGTTTGATGCTGTAAACATAAAAATAAATAAGGTAAAATACTTGCTCCCAAAGATATCTAGAAAAGGAAGTCACAGAACCAGGGAACTAAAATACAGTGGAAAAAAAGCTTGAAAGCAAAGATGTTTCAGAGTGGTAAGCAGGAGGGATAGATCTGGAAGAACTCAATTTTATATTCATAACAAATCCAGACATTTCAGAAGCATAAATGTTAGATGCTGTCTACTCCAGAACCTAAAGACATCTCTAGCTAATTTCACATTCTCCATAAAAGCCTCACCCAAATCCCATTGGCTTTTGTGTATGTGGCTATGCAAGTTCCGTCTGGAAAAGATCCAGACATCGTCAATATCAGGAGAAGCGTTTATGTGACATCGATGTAACCTGGCAGCCAAAGACAGTGGACGGGAATGCACGTGGGTGAACAACGACGACTTCACGGTACTAGTCAGTGGGAGTGCAAGAGCCTCTTGAAAATGGGTACTGTGTAGCCATCACATGTAAAATGGCTGAGCGAGTAGAGCAACAAATCTGCATCAAATTTTGTGTTAAGCTTGAACATGCCTCCGCAGGAAAATCCCTTTGGCAAAAGCCCAGCTACTAAGGACATGAAATGGATATGAGCCATCTATCCTGAACCTTGAATGAAAAACGTCTACCTCAAAAAACAATATTCCTCAGCCTACATCTAGCAAACGTGTGAGATCCAAATTCTGCCATCATTTGCATGGAGACCTTGATAAAAAAAAAATCACATAAAAACAAGCTGAGAATGGGTGAATATATAGAACTACATCAGAGGCAACAATAAAATTATTAGCAAGATCACTTCCATAAATCAAAGAAAAGATGAAACCTCAACAATACATAGTTGCATCAAAAGTGAGCTGACAGAAACTATAAAGTGCATAAGAAATTACAGTGCCATGAGTAGTCAGCAGAGGCTGAAGAATCAGTAACAGAGAAAAACAAAGAGACCAAAATAACATAATTGTTACTTTATAATATCCAGTAAGGGGAAGAAAGAAACAAAACCATAAACAAACAGTGTTATTAAAGGTAGATGTGGAAAACATAAATTTTTTACTGAAAATTAGTCAGTGGAATTTAAAAAAAATAAAAAGAACTCGGTAGCTAAGGTAAACAAAAGATTTCCCAGAAAAAAGAATCTTTGAATGGAAGCTAGCTCTGCAGGAATCATCCAGAACATAGTATAAGGGGATAGAGAGAAAAATTTATGAGCAGTAATGAGACAGAAGATCAAAAAGGGTATTTCAACATACATTTAGTAGGCATACTAGAGGGAGAGAAATGAGAGAACATGAGAGAGTAAATATTTGGAAAGATGTTGGCTGAGAAATTTTCAGAACCAAAGAAAGGCGTGGGAAGGCCTGGGTCATCCGAGAAACTGAATGACTTAGCCTGAATTTAACCTCGACTTTATATACTGCATCCTCACAAAAACTTACAATGTTTAACTACCCTTTATGTATCATCTGTTATTAACAGGTCACTTGACATCAGTGCTTTTCAACTGGTTACAAGTTTGCTCCGCGCCCCCCAGGAGACATTTGTTAATGTCTGTAGACAGGTGTTGGCCGTCACAAGTAGGGCAGGGTGGCGGGGAGAAGCGGTTGCTACTGACCGGTGAGCGCAAGCCGTGGATACTGCTAAAGACCCTGACACACCCTGGAAAGCCAGCACAGTGAAGAATTATCTGCTGCAGAACGCTCTGGGTGCTGCGGCTGAGGAAGCCTGCTTTACATGCCTTGTCACGAACATGATCCAAAACAGAATATTGTTTTTCTGAGGAACAAACCGACACAGGAGGTTAAGTCGCCCAAGTCCACGCAGCTAGTGAAGAGCAGAGCTGGGACTCCAGTGCACGTCGGTCTCATGCTAATGCCCACGGCCTTCCAAGTGTAATGCTTCCAAGGCTCCGCATCCACAGAGAGTGCTACTGTGTGTGCGTGAGTAGGAGCCCAGGAACTGACCGCCCTGTTCGGACGCTCTCTGACATGGTGTCCCCGAGGATTAGAGCATCACACTGTTTCTCTTAGGCCTCATCCTGCTCCAGCTTTGCATGTACTCATATCCCACAGGGCGAACGAGGTGGGGTGGTTTTGTGCTCCTTTAAAACGCCAATGCCTGTAATGTATGCTCACTAATGCCTCCTGCTAGTACGCTTACCATAAGTAGACTAAAAATTTCAACTTACTGTGCTTTTTTAAAGACTTTTGGAGCCACCCAGACTTAAATCCACTTCACAATGAGACAACATTGAATGGTGAATATTTTGTATTCACGCCCTTGCATCAGAAATGTCCTCCAGATGGTCTATTTCTTGATGGCTCAGCCCAAACATGCATGCATAAATCAGCAGCAAATTCGCTAACAAGACACAACATTTGGAACCAAAAGGATGGGCTGACGGGACCAGGCTGCGTTTCCCGGCCATGCTTTGATCTATCCCTTAAATCATAACGAAACTCACTTGAAAATGAAACGTCTAACTATGCCATGCAGTCGTATTCCAAACATAAGATTCATAAACACTTTTCAGTAACAAGTATTTTATTAGCCTGTGCAGAAAGTACATGTGTTATAGTCGTTATGGATGGCTCATGGTCCTCATAAGTTCAAGAAGCTCAGCGACGGTGGTGGCCACGGCGGTGCAGGTTGTGATTCTGGGCCTTGCAGGTGCCTCTAAGGCAGCTGGTGGCACTAGGGGCTTCGTGGGCATGGGCAGAGGCGGCTGGCAGCCTCAGCCCCCAGCCTCAGCAGGCGCACGGGGGTACCAGAGGCATCTTGCAGTTCCTGCCACCCAGGGGGCCCGGGCTCAGTTCTGCCCTCCCTGGTTCTCTTGTCCCCGCTATACCACTGCATGGCTTCCCTGTGCTTCAAACCCCGAGCATTGTCCCTTGGGAAACACGACTTGTGATTTCAAACCTGGAGACCTCATCTTCACAAAAATGAAAGGTTATCCTCATTGGGCAGCCCAAGCAGATGAAGTTCCTGGTGGAGCTGTGAAAACACCCACAAACAAACTACCCACTTTCTGTTTTGGAACTAATGAGACTGCTTCTTTAGGCACAAAGGATATATTCCCTTACTCAGAAAATAAGGCAAAGTACGGAAAGCCAAATAAATGCAAAGGCTTTAATGAAAGTTTATGGAAGGTAACAATCCGAAAGTGAAAATTTCAAGTCCACAGCCATCAGCTAAACAATCAAAGGCATCATCTGATGTTGAAGTTGAAGAAAAAGAAACTAGTGTTTCAAAGGAAGGCACTGACCATGAAGAAAAAGCCAGCCACGAGGATGTGACTAAAGCTGTCAATATCATCACTCCAAAAGCTGCCAGAGGAAGGACAAAGAGAAAGGCAGAAAAGCAAGCAGAAACCTGGGAAGCAGGAGGAGCAACAACAGCATCTATTCCTCTAAAAGCACATCCTAAAAGGGGACAACCTGCAGCTACCGAAGTCAAGACTCCAAAACCAAGAGGCAAACCCAAAACGGTAACTCAGACCTGTCCCAGAGAGTCACACGGTCACTGAACAAGAAAACTGTAAGAAAAAGGGGCAAGAGGGAAAAACAGCCTAAACAGCAGCTTACAAAGGAGGAAGAAGGCCAGAAGGAAGAAGATATGCCAAGAAAAGAGCCAGAAAAAAAGAGGGGAAGAAAGAAGTTGAATCAAAAAGAAAGAGTTTAGCTACATACAACAAGATTTATATCAACCTCTGATTCTGAAGAGGAAGATGATCAAGAAGGGAAAAGAAGAGAAAAAGTGGAAGAAACTTCCAGATTGCTCATAAAAGGAATATGCAGAAAGGCCAACACTGAGAAAGAAGCAGTGGATAGAAAATTCCAGCAAGAGGAAACAGAGGAAACTGAGCTGTACAAGGACAATGAAGGAAAGAAAGCGGAATAGATTCTCGACTTCAAAGGATACATGCTGAAATGAAAAACTCACTCAAAATCGATCTCTTGATGTGAACAGATATGCTGAGGCCTTGGATGAACTACATTGCTTCCGTTCTCAATGCAATGAGCTCAGAAACACACATGATTGCAACACTGAAAACAATAGGGTGCTTCAAAGTCAGTCGGAGTGTTGTGGAAAAGTCTACAATGTTGTATAATAAATTTAAGGACATGTTTCTGGTTGGTGAAGGAGATTTTATAATCACACAAGTCCTGAATAAGTCTCTTGCTGAACAAAGATAGCATGAAGTAACAAATAAAACCAAAGATCAAGGGAATAAAAGACCAAACAAAATGCTAGAAATGGAACAAGTAGGTTCAGAGTCTAAATGGAGGGTCTGATGCTCAAGACCGTAATCAACCACAACATAATGGAGACAGCAAACAAGAAAACAAGGACGAGGCCAGCAGTAAGAAAAGCCCATCTGATAAACAGAGAGAGCCCGGAATATCTCTGAAGGATTCTACGCTAGATAGCTAGCTTGACGTACCTGAAATATAAAGAACATTCAAGAAGCTTGTAATGGTTTTCATTTGAAAGATTTAGACTGCTGAAAGTTTTATATGTTTTAGAAACATAGGTTTTGATGTTTAAAACTTGTTTTGAGGGAGAAAAATCCCTTCGCTTTTGTTTAAAAGTAATTAAATGTTGTTTAATTGTACTTGTGCAGAATTAACAGCTACATTATACAGTAAATGTGAGGGGAAATCCATTTAGGAAATCTTGAACTGTTTTTCCAGATATTGGTAGTAGCATATTTTCAATTAGTGTGTCTATGTTAAAGTGTAATTGATAGGAAACAAGTTACAAGTTTAAAACTGCTACTTGTATAAACCTTTCCTCTTTTCCCAAATACTGTGGGTTTTGTGCATAGTCTTTACAAATCTTGAATTTATCAGACTGCCTTTCCACTTTGGGTTTTATAATAATGATGCATTCTTATGGAAGACAAAATGTTACTTCTATACCACTCCCTCCTTTCTATGGAAAGTTGATCTCACAGTCTACATCAGGTTACATTATCCTGCTGCTTTGTAATAAGTGTTGTCTGTATACCTTTTTGTATGACAACTAGAGATATCCAAGTAACAATTCTACAAGATACAAAACTCATGTTAACTTTTGAAGGTAATTTAATTTTGTGGCTGGGAATTCAGTGAAGTCACATGACTTTCCCGCAGAGAGCAGAGTGGGTGTATACAAGAATGATCTGTCTTTAGAGTTCAGTCATCTAAGGTCCTTTACAGGCACTAGTAGCTGAAACTCAAAACTAAATGATAAAAGTCTGTTTGTTCATTTATTTATTTATTTTGGTGGTTCCCCGACTGGGAATCGAACCTAGGCCGTGGCGTTGAGAGCTTTGAAGCCTAGCCACTACACCACCAGGGAACCCCCTAAAAGTTTATTTTTGAGATACTTCTAAATTATTTTTAAAGTCACATATTAAAGAAGTCACTAAGTAGTATTTTTTGAATTGGAAAATTATCCATGATGCTTACGCAGTAAATAAAAGTAAATACTACGAGTATATAAGGAAACTAACCCATTTGAAATCATGGCTATGTCAGACAAAAGTTTTTATTTCTGTATCATATACATGACAAGATTGCAAAAAGTGGAAACAGTGTTCTCATGAGTAGACAAAGTAAAGGAGTGCTTTTTGATAGCCTATCCATTCATGTATAGCGGGTAAATTAGGGTGTACCAAGGTTAACACAAAATTTGAGGGTAGCTTAGATAGCATTTCTAAGATATGTAAATTAGGTCAGTTGGTGTTTTTTAGTATCTAAAACACTTCGCATGTTTTGAAACTATGAATTATGAGGAAAAGGCTTTTAATACTTCAATGCTCACATATGTTATGTTGTGACCTCTCAAATAATTGTTTTCATCTATAGATGAAGAGTTTGAAATATTTCAATAATTGAAGTTTTACTTCTGTCAAGTCTTACAGTGAAAAAGTTAGGACCCACTGTTTTGAGGGAAGTATTGCAGTTATACCTGTTTGATCCTTAGGACAATTAAAATTTGCACAGATTTATTCTAGTTAAGCTGTAAGTGTCAACATAAAAACTTGTTGTTCTGATTAAATGGTTTTTCTATCAAAGAAAAATATTGTAATGTGATTCTTTTAAAATTAGAGATGTTCCTAATTGATGGGGCTGCTGTAATCTTTTCAAAATCTTTTAAAAATGTAGTTTATCTTATTTCATAATTTTTCTTATTAACTGTTTTTAGATATGAGTTTCCTTGGAAACTGGACTTCTAATGGGTTTTAGCCACAAATAGGCTAAAATGTACCTTTATTCATTTATCACTTCATTGTAATTAAATCTTCTATATGATATGGCCTGTTCTCATGTACGTTATCCCGTTTCCATGGTAACTGAGCTTTTCCACTATCCATAGTTTGAAATGCCTTCACAGTATTTCTTGATTAACTCATGAGTCTGAAATTGCATTTTGTAAACTTACATGTAGTGAAACTTATAAAGTCTGCAAAAAAAATTATCTCGTTTCCTATTTCTTTGAGATTTGCTTTTGTTTTTATGCTTCTTTTTCCTGATATGTTGCCCTCGTAGAGCAACATAATTTTGTAGTGCTAGGAAAAGCAAAATCCATGACTAAATTTAGCAAACCTGATCATTTTTGTGGTTGGATTGCCATCTACAGTTCTTAAGACCCTGTGGCTAAGAGAAAAGAACATCAACTATGACATTTCCATAAAATGGAGAAACCAAAAAGGATTTGAGTAGCAAGTTTTATTCTTTCCTTGTTAATATTTTTAATAATTTATTCATACTTCTAATCTACCAACAAAGGAAATATCACACCTGCAGTTTTTGCTGTCAAAACAGGCCTGTGTTTATTCTAAGAATTTCAGGACAATTCAGAAAGGCTGTAGTTACTGATCATATCCAGAATATTGGAGTAAAATTATGAATCTGTTAATCCCACTATTATGTTAATGACATTATTAAATTAACAAAGCTCTTATTCTTGCTACAGAATAATAATAAGTAATAGTGAACTATTCTTAGAACCATTGAATTATTCAATAAATATGTATCAGTCACCCACCATAGCTCATCATAAATTTGAATAGCATCCAATTTGACAAGTTCGTGGTTTTAAAGATTCTCTTAGCCTGGGGTACTGTAAGAGCTAAGCTCAAGGAGTATTTACATGGAAAAGTTATTTCTAAAACCACTGATGGAAGTAATTCAAAACTAATCACATTTTAAAAAACAGATGGACAAAAATGTATCTAGTATTCAACTGTCCTACTAAGTCCTATTTATGAGTACTATAATAGAACGCAAGTCACAGAAGGATCGTGTGCATGTGTCGCATGCCTTCTCTTACTCTCTGAATATATAGATGCAACAAACATGTGCTTCAGAGTTATTTAATAAAATTAGAAATTCCCAAGGATTCTACCTGTGGAACCAGATTATGAGGAGCCAAACTACTTAAGGAAGACATATTTGGGGGAAAGACCTTTTATCTATTTAAATTGGTTTCATAACAGTAAAAAAAAAAAGGATAAAAGGCTTATAATACTTATTTTACAAAGCTGTCGTAATAAATAATAAGTTCAATAGAGAGATGAATTTTATAAACTATAAAAGTATAATACAAACATTCAGAATTAATATTGTTGAAGTTATCGGTGACACACGGGGCAACCAGAATGTCAGTCTGCCTGGGATTTAGTACAGGGAGCCAGGAACTCTGCATGGAGGCCTGAGAGAAGACAGGATTCAACAGCAAGTAAGCCTTGGTCCTGGCCTCTGTACTACACAGCTCCTGCTATCAGGGTATCTCATTCTTTGGTAGAACCCCCAGGAGATGCTTGGATCACCTCTGCAAAGGTCCACTGATGCAATACCTACTGCTCTTCCACTTTGTCCTCTCCTCTGTGTCTGAGTGGACCATAAAATTTTAATGTTGCTGACTGCAAAAAAAATGAATCCAAAGGAAAAGTTGGTGGACTTGGGTGCTCTCCAAAGATTAAACAATAACATAAACCATGTGAATGAGAAAAATTTCCACTGATGGGCAAATGGGAAACTATGCCATCTTTTCATACTGATAAGCAAGATTTCAGGAATCCTTAAAAAAAAAAACTTTTAACTCTCTATTAATAATTTAATAAGAGACAACAAGAAATATTCAGCCCTAGAGATGCGCCCAGCAAGAATGAAGGAACAAATTTCAAAATGCTCAGTGGCCATTTTCTACCCTATGCTTCAGGGGGAAAATATGAAAGAATTTTTAAAGCTGAAGTAATTCTGCAATGAAAAAATAATAGAAGAGAAAATAGATAGCAAAATTTTAAACATTGCCTCATTTTCATTTAAAAATAATCATTTCTGTTACCCTTCTGCAGGGGTGGAGGTGGACCTACAGACTGGGAGTGGAATAAGGGATCCTTTCAGGGAGAGAGAAATAGTCTGTATTTTAATCAGGGTGGGAGTGAGGTTGTAAAAATTCATCAAGCTGAATATCTAAGATTAAACTTCATCAAAGTTACATCTCAATTTTTCAAAAATGGGAAAAAATTATTTTCTCATTCGTAAACATCGGACATAAAACTCATCATGTTGAGTCCATAATTTGTCTCAATGATTTGTTTGAGGAAGGACTGAAATGTCTTACATTTCTAGCAAGGGAAATGTGCTAGAAATGTGCAACAGGATAACCTTTCATTTCCCACAGCACAAGTGAGAGAAGTACTCAATTTATTTGATCAACTCCACACAGAGATACTTCATTATTGAGCCGATGTGTTTATCTTTCATTGCAACAATCACTTGTCATCTTTGACTCTTTTTCTCCAAAGATAAATTTAAAACAAAATCAATGTGTATGACTATCTGGGTCTATGATTAAAACCAGAAAAAAAATCACAAAGCCCAAAAGACCTAGACTTTGCAGCAATGACAACAATGAAGGCTGGAGTAATAGAAACAGACCTGAGTAAAGAGGTTTAGTAATGGATAAAGGTAGGTTGAAAATAAAACCAGATAAAAAGTGGGGGTATGGGGGGGGGTTTACTAAAAAGGAAGCACAATTCTAAGGAGACCCACTAAGTTCAAATGTTGTTGATGGTAACACTAACATGGTTTAAATAAAGCTTGTGGTCTTTTTTGAGTATGGCTTGCCTTTAAAGGATTTCACATTGGGATAAACGACATTATTAATGTTAGACTGCCTTTAATATCAATAATCCATGTTTTAGACTTTAAAATTAAAAATTAAAAACCCAGAAATGTGTGCAAATGTAAGGTACTAGAGAGAATATGTGCAAAGGCAAGTGGATTCCCAGAAAATGTCAGCACCCTGTATGATGAGCTCTGGCAGCCATCTCAGTGTTGACAATATGCTAGAGAGGCTCAGAACATAAATCAATCTACATTTGTTCACACAGGGACTGGGAGCTGGAATTACTGTTTCTGAAACTTGAGCCAATATTGTCACAGCAATATAAATGATGGAAACTTTGCCACTGTCGTTTGCTTCACCCATTGCCTGAACCTCCTGGCAAAAAGCACCCTGGAATTTCATTAATTAGTGCTAACTATGATTGGCACTGCCAGCGAGAACAATAAAATAACTACAACGATTTCATGAACATATGGGTGACAGAGTCTCTAGCTGGGTGATGCAAGATTGGTTTCCAACTTACTAAAGCTTATTTATACTGCATATAATTTACGTAATTTTGCCTTTTTAAGCTAATTTATATGGTTTTTATTTTAGTAGGTTGAATTATTGAAGTATAAACTGCTTAACTAGTAGCGGTTATTATAATCTTCCTCTCAGTGAAAACCATGCATTTTTAGATTGAGAAGGACCCTTTGAAATATCTAATTCAACATCTTATTTTACAAATAAAGAAACTCAATCCCAGGAAAGGTAAGTGACTTCCCAACTTCACAAAATCACTAGAACTATTAAGTCTAGAACCTAGGTATTCTGAATCCAGGGTTTATCTCACCATATCCCATTGTCTCTTAAATGATCATTGTTTTCACAAGATTAACATTGAGTTGACATGTAACAGTTTTCGGTTGACGTTTAGCTGCTTCCTGTATGCCTTTTAACTAAACAAATTATATGAAGTTTTCCATTTTCATACAGCTGTCTTTCAAATGAGTTATTAATGTAGATTCTTTCACAGGTTCAAGGAAAACATTCATTAGACTCACTCCAATCTACTGTATTTATCACATTTGGGATGACAATTTGGAATTTTTCTTATTTAATTCATTTTTCTATTGGGGGAATCATCTTTCTGGACAGGGTTCATAAAAGTTTCCTCCCAGACCCTGATTTATTCTTTTTAAGTAAAATAAAGATAAATAATAAACTCATAGACTTCCAGAATCAAGAGTCTAGGAGAAATGAGTTGGTGTCCAAATCATACGCCCTCTCTATGTATTTCTTTAAAAAGGAAAAAGAACTAAAATTAGAATGACCCAAGCTGCTTTCTCTAGCAATTCCATGCCATATCAGCTACATCTACATTTCTTATTTTTTTTTTAAAAAAAATATCATTTTACTTGTTTAAGCCTCTGAAGGTCATAGCAGGAAGTAATACCTTCTGATGAGTCTTCCCCACCCCAATCCCTCTTCCTTGGGCACACTAACATGGCTTTGGTATGCTGTTTAGACAGATAGAAAATTAACAGGAGGTCATTTCTATTGCTATTTTAATTTTAGAGGATACAAAAAAAGAAAAGTACTATTCTGAGTTGCATTTGCCTAAGACACTTCTAAATTTCATTGCATGGAGGATGACACATAACCAACAAAATCTTTCGAGTTGACGTCTATCTTAATTGAAACCAGAAACCTAAGGGCCTGTATAGCCATTTGTACAGTAATGCCAAAAAATAGTAAAATAATAAATGTCCCAGCCCTTCAGAGCACTATAGATCCTGATACTTAACATAGAACTAGGCATTCAGTTCAAGCAACCATCAGAAAGCCACAAATTCAGAATACATTGTTTTTACTCCACCTTAAAATTGCTTTTAATGAACAATACTTTGTCTTCAGAACTTCAGACCACATTAAGGGGCCCTATAGGAAACAGCACTACAGTTTAGTCACTGTGGACATGTCCTCAAAGTAGTCGTCTGCTATCTTACACAGTATCCCCTTACAATGACTGATCAGAGACATTTCTCTAGGTCTCAGCTCAGGAAAATAAGTTGCCAATAAGCAAGAGGTTTTGTTTTTCTCACAGGCACATAAAACTATAGAAAGGTGTATTGTTAAGAGTTTATTTGTTTAAGGTGAGATGTATTGTCTCAAGGTCACATGCTGAAGGAGAAAAACCACATATAGGAGAAAGAAGGGGAGATGGGACAAATAATCTATGCAAGGAAAAAGGTGTTAAACACTGAAGTTGTTTATCTACTTTCTTCAACCAGCCTTCCCCTTACTGAGAGGTGACTCAGGATTTAGTTTGGAGTTTGGACTTTGGAATCAGACCATTTGAGCCAAACCAATTGTTACTCAAATAAGCATACACACACACACACACACACACACACACACACACACACACACACACACACACACACACACACACACACACACACACACACACACACACACACACACACACACACACACACACACACACACACACACACACGCACGCACACACACACATGGAATAGCAAACATTCGGAATAGCAAACATTCAATAGCTTACCATCATCATCATCCTCATTATCACCTCTACCTTAGCTCCATCTTCTCAAGGAATAGAGTGTCAGATTAAATTTAATTCAGCAAAATTACTAAATATCTATTGGTAACAAGAACTATCATAGATGATAAAAAGACCGAGATGAATTAATGCCCGCTCTCAAGATAACTCCCTGTCCAGTAAATAAAGAATTGCACTGCATATGTTAGCTTAATATCAAAACCAGTACTGCCTGCATCCGAGTCCCTGGTAGTGAAGGGCATGCGACAGAAACAGGGAGAAAGAACTCCTGGATAAGGCCTTGCATATTTTTGGAACCTTGGGGTCCCTCCCTAGAGGCTAGAAGAACCAGACCTGGAGGGACCTTACTCCCCCTCCATCCTGGCTATAGACAATAACCTTTCCTCCCTGCCTCTCAGGATCTGTGGTATACAAGAATGGGAAGAGAAGAGGGGTGAGAGACAAGGTTATCACTCTAAGGCCCAGAACACGAGGGTTGTCTAATCTGCGTATGAGGAAATACGAGTGGTGGCAGCACAGCCAGCATGCACACCAATCATACCTAGGAACAATATGTTAGAGCTCACCAAAAATAAGAAGCTTGACCTTTTATGGCTGTCACTCTCAAAATGCTCAAAGGTCAAGTTTGTGACGCTCACTCTAATAAGAGTATCTTAAGCAACCATACTTAGAGAGCAACTAATGGACCACTGCAAACACCCACTTAGACAGGTGTACCTTAATTTTAACCTGTCTTTATCCCAAAGAAATATGTAAGTGTACAGTGTGGGCATGGAAAGCAAGGTTTGGCTTAGCTAGATTTGATAGCTGGTGTTATAAAATCTTGTGTTATGTTAAATAGTTCTATAATAACTGGAAGTATTTTGAAAAGTCTACCTCTAGTCCATTTTTACCTAGTAAGTCAAAACCAATGGATAAAGGCAATGCAGTGCACAGTAGGCCTGAGGACTCTTTCTGATCAGCCCAGCTTTAAAAACGGTGGTATTCCTGGACAAGCTTTCATCCAGCTCCCTTCCCAACCCCAGTTGGCCTCTTGCCTCTCCAAAGTGCTGGCTCCCTACCACCCAACCATTGCTCAGGCCTTACTTAGCAAAATCTATCCATTTCCTCTATACTAAGGACAAAAGAGAGGAGCTTTTTGTTGTGTACAGAGGTATACAACAAAGGAGAACTACATTAAATTTTATATCAGAACCATCTTTATTAGTTATGCCAATATTAGAGAGTTCAAATAAGGGAAACATTGAGGTCTTTGACATTTCTTTTGCTGTTGTTTGTCATTGCCACTTCCACTCTTAACACCATAGAAGCAGAGAGAGAGACAAAGAATTTCAAATAATATTTCATTTGATTGTAAAAATATGTTCATTTTTCTTCTTTTTTCTCTCATATCAATACATTGTTCAGATGTGTGCCTTCTTCAAAGAGAACGTAAACTCAAAGCTTCTAGATCTCCCAAATAAACTAAAGATCCAGTTTGAAGACCTTGACCCAGGAGGAAATGCAAAGTGATACTCAAAGTCTTCAAGTATTAAGTCAATGGGTTTAAACATAATGCTGATGGAATACCAAATTTTCACAACAATAAACTTCAGGATTGTCCCTTATGTTCTTACAGCTGGGACATTTTGGTCAAGAAGTTCAGTGGAGCTGAAATCTCACAGGATTCTCACTCCCAGTTTTGCCACCTAGAGCAGCACTACGAAAAGGTGGGCTGGTGATTCTTCTGAATAGCAACAACATTTTCAATTTCTCCTGAAATCATACACTTCTCTGGATATAACTTTTAAATTCATTTCTTTTTCAACTACTGCCTTTCTCTGGTCTATCTGATTATAGCCAAACAAAATGGCCATAGGAAGAATTTTAGTTACCCAAAGAGTTACTACGTTATAAATTGAACCAGTCCTACAGGGAAAAAAAGTTCTTTTTCTGCTTTTCCTGTTTTAGCACCAGCTGAAGTCTGTGACATCAGCTTACACTCCCTTTTTCCATCCTCATCATTTACTGAACCTCCTCCCTCACGTTCCTTAAGAATCAGTTATCTTTTCTACTCAATTGACTGCTGCCGTCCTCAGTGATTTCAGCATATATTTTGATAAACCACCCAATAGCCTGGCCTCCTCATTTTATGATGTCCTCCACTTCGAACTCTTACGTCTGTTCTAGAATCCATCCTCATTGATCCTGTGGTCAATCCTTTCACCCTTACCAATCTTCAGACACTCGGTCCTTTGATCTCATCAGGATTTCCATTGACTTCCTACCTCCTTTCCTCAGTTTGGCCGGCTCCTTCTCCTCTGTGCATCATTCCCCATCCTTCTTGAACCCATGGGTAACCATTGTAAATAGATATTTAGCATGACTTCAGTTTCCCCATCTCCTTCTCCTGGACCCTTGTGCTGAGCCACCATCATTCTTTCCCTTGCCCTGCTGGTTAGCCAGAGTCACATACGGTTTGGCTCAGCACAAAGGGTCCACGAGATGGTTCAGGCAGGGAGGCAAGAGAAGTGCTGTTTGCCAAACCCTAAGGGACGCCTTCAGCTGGAGGGAGGAGCTCGTTTCCCAATGCACAGCGGGTAAGTTTTGCTTCCCAGGCCCTTTGTCTATGTCACAGATACCAACAGTACGAGCTAGCCACGGCCCATTCGTTAGCTAAGCAGAGCTCGGGAAGAAAACTAAAAAGATGGTTTTATCCAATACGATTTCTTTGCAATATCTGTGATTATTGACTACTCCCTGTTCTTGACACTCTTTTCTGGTTTACTTTCCAAAACACTACTTTATTCTGGTTCTTTCACTGCCTTCCTAGCCCTTTAAAATCTCCTTCCTTGGCTCTTCCTCCTTAAATTGCCCAGCAACTGTCAGGTGCCCACCACGGTCCCTTTCTGACGCACTTTTGTTCCTCTACAGCTCCACACCTTCTCTCCAGGTGGTGTCGTTACCTCTCACTGTCTCAACTGTCTATTACGTCAGTGACATGCAAACCTGGTTTTCCACTTCTGATTTCCCCTGGGTTCCAAATCCAGTTTCCATTTCTCTACTAAATATTTTCACCTAACGATCCCGTGAGAATAAAAAATTCATGTCCAAAACTGAATTGGACATTTCCCTAAATCCCTGTTGCCCTCCCTGTGTTCCCTATCTTGGTTAATGACGTGCCCACTCACCCAACCCCCCAAGATAGAAACCCCAAGGTCATTTTGGGTTCATCTCCTTAACTCACTTTCCATATCCAGCCAACTACCAAGCCCAACTGACTCTTCCACTAAAATACTGTTCAAATTCATCCCCTCCTCCCATTTCACTGTGCCTTCATATTATCTTCTCTAAGCTATAACAATAGCTTTCTAAGCCATTTTCCTTTTCTCCAGATGGCACCACTTCAGATGGATCCTATACACTGTACAGACTGACCACAGCACTGAGCTGCAACTATTTGAGTATTTAATGAAATGCAAAACCAACAGTGTGACTTACTTATAAGCACCTTTTACAATATAAATCCAAATATTAATCCCTTTCCCTGCTCATGTATTTACTCTAGCCACATTGACCTACTTAATTTTCCCCAAACTAGCAATGAACATTCACAACATATTGTCCCTGTGTGTTCTGGTCCCTCTCCTAGGATATCTATCACTTCTTTGCTTTCTAACAAACAAAGTCATACTCATTATTAATTGTCCCAGTTGTCCCTTCCTATAGTTAAAAATTAACTGTTCCACCCTCTTTTTTATATAGCACTCGGGGCATTTTCTCAACACTATTGTCTTAGTTATGAGTTACATGCTCCATAAGATTTGGGACTAAATTTTTCAGGGCTTGAGAATTAGTTTTACCTCGTGTATAGTGAATAAATCAGCCATTCTACCTCCATTCTATGATTTTCAAAATCCTTATCAATTGTATGTTATTGTGTTTTAGTGGTTTGTTGGTTGGTTGGTTTTGCTTAATTGTTAATTTAATGATGGGGGATTGCTCTGGTGAAAGGAAGAAAAATTTTTACCCACTTTAATTGTTAACTTTGATTTTCATGAATGTTGCACAGATTGGCCCAGGTCTCCAGGCAATAAAAAGAATCCATGGGGAAAACATAGTTCCCATAAAGCAAGGAGTTTCCATAAAGCAAGAACAGAACTGTACAGGGCCAGTGTCAACTGCCTAAAGGGAGACAGGAGCCACCGCCTCGGCAGGCAGGAAACACTCTTTCACCCTCAGTGTTTTTCATTCCAACGGCCCTTTTCTCACTTAGATCAAACTCTTTTGGCTTTTCAGACATCACCACCCTCAGTCAAACTCTTCGTACCCTCTACTGGGTTACATTATATCCCTTATGTACAATACATCCCAGCCCCACAAAACTCATCTAAATGCAGAGGAGGACAGCCATACAAGTATGTATTTTTATTCATGCTGTACCCACATCTTTTACCCCATCTTTATAATGTAACAATGTTGCCATTTCATCTCCTACTTTCCACGCCCATGACTCGCCCCTCCACTCCTGCTCCCTTAACAGTTAATACGCCTTCATTCCTGAAGAAACAAAAGAGCTAAAATGCAGGAAAGGTCTCAATCCTGAGTGCAACTGATTACCCATTTGAGAAGAGACACCAGTTTGATGGGTCTGTGAAAATCAGCAACTTTTTTTCTAGTTAAGATTTTTTTGGATAAAAATGAACACATGACCCCAGGAACTTGTCAGCAGGTTCCTGGTTTCCAAATAAAAGATTTGATTCCTTCTAAGTCAGATTCTCCTTCAAAGCTCAAGGAATCAAAGGTCACCTAAGGGTAACCATAGCTAAAAAGCCTACAAGGGTTTGTATTGAGCAGGTAATTACACTATTTTCTCCCAGAGAAATTTTCACTACAAGTAGCTACCTGTCAAAAGTTACTTATCATTTTCCAAGCAACATTTCTAGGGTACCCCTTTTCTTTTAATTTCAGGTGAGCTTTCAGTTGAATGTGATATCTGAACTATACTGATTCCCAGGCCCTTCTCCAAAGAGTATACTATCACTCCTGACTTCAACCTGGGAGCCAGAGCTGTGGAATGCTGTGAGGCTTCACTCTTCACTACTGCCAAATAAATTACTAGTTTTGTCATGCAATGGCATTCCTTATGTTTATGCAAATGAGGGGGCTCTAATTTTCACAATGTTAATTCAATCTTTTCAGAAATCATATCTCTGAGCTCATAATTTTATGTTATGACTATGTTGCATACAGATGAGGGCTATGTTTTGCTTCTTGCCATGCCTACAAATACTCGCCATTTCTTCAACAAATAGAAACATTACCAAACTACGCTGGAGCTAATACAAGCTGTTTTGTTCACTCAAAAAAGAATGAATAGAAATTCTGTTTTAAATCACGCCCTTTGGTCCTTAGATGGTTGATTTTGGAAAGAATAACTTAACATGCTAAATTCTGTGACTGTTCGTGTTCTTTGTTGGATAGAAAATACGACTTCATGCCTATATGTCATTAAACTTTTGCATAAAAAGAAGGTAGCTTTTATATTAGCAAAGATTCTGTTATATGGAAAATTATAGTTGCCACTCAACCATCAACCTCATGCTGATTCTTCTTCCTCTTCCTGATGTTCCTAAACCATAATAAACTGAAACTAAAAGATATATTTAAGAACTTCGGTGCAACGTAACATTATAACCACGCAGAGAACTGCTGTGACCGCAATTTCAACACTTGTATTGGCTTGATGTTTGAGAAAACAATGTGGCATTTTTTTCAAGGGTTTACAAAGGCTCTGCTGATGAATCAACTGCATATACTTCCCTGATTTAACAAGCTTGATGAAAACCATTTGAACCTCTGCAGCCACTGATAATCACACCTAACAGCTCCGAGTGACAGTAATATGTGCTTAACGTACACTGCCTCTTCTGAGCCTGCAAACATCCTTGCAAGAAGGGCATTTTCATAACCCTCATCTTATGCCTGAGAAAGTTAGAGCTAAGAAAACAGAAGTAATTGGCTTCAGATGAGGCAACTAGAAGGTGATGGAGCTAGAAAATGGCATTCTGATTATTTGCACCACCATGCCCCATGATGTCCTTGAGAGGTAGTTTTTGTGGGGTGTTCCTTCTGCTCCTTCCCACTGTTAGATTACAATAATAACTGACTAATCTTCCTCAGACCGATTTCACACGCCAACCTTGCACAGGGCCAGGGGCATAATTACCACCAAGCAGCCTTACAGTAAGTGAAAAGCACTTCCTGAAACGAGAGGGGTCTCGGGGTCAGCTCAAAGTCTGTACTTTGTCTTTAACAAAGAGGGAGAAGACACTTGGTGAAATGTCTGTCAAGAATTTCAATTTAAGCCACTCTCAGTTACATTTTTTACTGAAAGTCGGAAGAGTGTGCCAGCTGAAAATTTTATTAAAAAGGCCAACTTATCCTATTAGGTCTCTTTTCAATGCTTCCTAGAACCATTAAAAATTCTTATGTGAGGAGGACCTGGTTCAGTGTTCCTGCACAAGATAGTTCTTCCTTTGTCTTTTCTTCCTTTTTTTTCTAGTAGAGTGTCTCATTTCTGAAAGTCTTAGCTAACCTGTCATATTACCGTGGTACTTCGCTTTTCACTTAGCAAGGCTAATTTCTTACTTCTTGATTGTGGATAAAACTTGGGGAGAGTAAGTTGTATAAGTTCAAGTTCACCACCTTAAACGCTGATGAAGAACTCCTCCACCAACTCTAATTTTTTATTTCTTAATGGTGAGTGGAAATTGGAAAAGGTTCTCAAGTCCCTCAATGACCGAATTACAAGTGACTTCCACGTATTTGCTCTAAATGCAATTTTAAATACCACTCACAGCCTTGAAATGTGGCTACACAAATGAAATCAGGTAAATCCTTTCTCCATGTGTTTTCACAGACGTACACAAAAACAAAACACTAAGTTCACACACATCAGCATCCACAGTATTAAAGCTCAAGCTCTAAACTACCTATCTTGAAACAGGAATAAAGTAAAAAACTTCTGAGCTGGAGGCAGATCTTTGCAGACAACTCCATGAATGGTAAAACAAACATTGTGAACACCACTTTCTATGACTAAAACCAAGACTGCAGGGATGTTACAATGTACCCCCATTTGCAAGTAACACTATAATCCCGTTAACATCAACAGAAAATTATTGTCATTCTATTTTCTACTAAACTATGGTTAAGGCAGTTCTACTTTAGCTTGATGGAGAGCACACGTTATACATGCCAGAAAACCAGCTGGAAGGGCCTCAAATTGTACATTTGATACGACTGGGCTGTTTGTTTGTGAAGAATATAAAGTATACTTCTCACCCACAGTACTATACACGTTATGTGGATCCATCAAACACTCGGTGAGCTTGAAGTCAATGCTGCAGGTTGATACAGATAGCTTGGCAAATACACGTAGATGTGATTGATGTTTACAGTCACAGAAATTTTGAAGCTGAAAGAGACATTAAACATAATATGGTTCAGAGTTTCTGAAAGTAGTTTCATAAACCACTAGTTCACTGGTGTGTTAAAATGTGTTATCCCTGCATTCTTCTTCTAAAGGTCATGCCTTGGTCTGAAGTTTAGGAAGAACTGGGCCAACCAAGTTGTATGTGTCTTTACTGCAGGACCTTTTGGAATATTTTAACTTTCCAAGAGAGGAATACACTTTGCAGCATTTCTTAGACTTATTGAACTACTACACCCTATTTTATAGAACACATCTAGGAACATCCTTTGTGGAGTATCAGTATAATTAAATCCCAAGTTAGTTATATAAACCAAGACAAAAAGCATGTTGATCGAGAGTTGCTATTAGAACTCAGGTCATTTAATGCCCAAAACTGTCCTCTCAGCACCAGGAAACGGCTGTGTACTTCGCAGCTATGAAGAGCACAGATCACAGTGTTTACACGTGCGTGCCTCTGAGCCTGGGTGTGAATCCTCCCATTCAGTCGTTTAGCAGCGCAGGGCCTCACTCACCTCGTCTGTTAAATGGAGCTAATGGTAGAGTTGCTGTGCGGGTTAACGAGTTAGTACGGGTCCAACATCTAAAGCTCGGCACTGTAGGAGTGTTAGCTATCTCCCACTATCACTATTGCCAGTATCACCATTAACCATCATCACCCCTGCTCAGGTAAAAGTAACCTGGGGGAACAACGAGGTCTAGAAGCCTGCCCACATTTCAGCCTCCTGTCTCTCGGGTAACCGTGCTGAGAAATACCCCTCAGATGTAACTGCCAACACCCCAGAATCTTAGGGCGGCCCAATAAAAATACTGAGTTACACAGAATTTTTAAAAAGAAATTCAAGCTTATTATGCACAATAATGCAAAACTAACTAATGTTGCTGCAAAAAAAAAAAAAAAAAAGATATTGTTTTCATTGGTAATTAGTACTGTCACAGCACCAGCCTAATGACGCTAGGCCATGATTATACTGTCTAGTTATCGTTTTACAGTTCTTGGATGCTATTAAGTACACACCTAGTCATTTAGAACGTTTATTGTCATTTATAGAAAAAAATGGAACTAATGAAATTCATACTAATGAAAAAGTGATTAAATAATTACTAATGCATTTTAACTAGGAGAAAGCATCTATTAGTTCCAGAGTAGGCTTCCACTCTCCCCTCCAACAATTGCCTTTTTTTCGTTTATCTGTCTCCCTTGTGAGACCACAGGCTCCATGAGGATAAGGACCACGTCTCTATTGTTCAGCGTTACATTCCCTGTATAAAGGCAGAAAGGGAGGGAGGGAGGGCCAGGGAGAGACACACGGGCGGAGGGACGGAGGGAGGAAGAGAAGCCGAGGGGAAGGAGGGAGGAAGGCAAGTGGTACAAAGTCAGGGAGAGTAAGTTGGAGGCTAATGAACTAAATGAAGCCACAGTAAGCCTTCAGTCTCGAGTGGGCTGAAGATGAAGTCAATGAGCTCATACCAAATAGACTTTCACTTTCGACCCTTTGATAAATTCACTAATGTACACTCGGTTCTCATTATAAAGCTCTCCCCATCATAAATTTCTCATGCCATGAGGCTCTTGGACCTTTACCCCCTACTTCTACTCCATTACTTCCCTTTGTACTAAGTATCCGCCTCCTGATGGCAGCGTGATTCTAGGCAGACAAGCTCTGAACTCCCAATGGCTATGTTACAAGAAGCCTCTAATCTGATACTTATAATCAGACGCTGGCGGATGTCATCCTGCCCAAGAGGGCGTCTGGGTGTTAAACAAACGCACTGCATTACTTTGCAGGCTGAGTGAGCCCTGTAACGAGTAACCTCAATCTAAGTGAAGGAATTTCTACATTCTAAACCACATCTACAAAATTTTAAGAAAAAATGAAGAACAAAATGGAGAGGAAGAAGATATTTAAAGGAGGGAGTTAAAAAAGAATATCACTGTTTCAGCCACAGGTGACACCCCATTTTCAAAATAATCCAAATGCCGTGAGAATATAGCTCAACAAACATGAAACAAGAGAGGGGTTCCCTGGTGGTGTAGTGGCGAGGCTTCAGCGCTCTCAATGCCACAGCCTGGGTTCGATTCCCAGCCGGGGAGCTACCTGCCCTCCCCACACCCCCCCCAAAATAAAAGTCATGTGAAAAAGGATCAGAAGCCAGAAAATAGCAATAGGAACAGATAACATAACAAAATAATAGCTTGAATTATCCACAGCCCAGGAAGGACCAGGAGCTAATTATAAGACATAACCAAAAGTACAAAGGTCATTTTAATGACTCTGAAACCTGTAAGTCCATAAGGACACCTAACTAGGAATGCAATGAGAGCCTTCTTGTGTGAGCACACTATGTTACGTAGAGTTACCCCAATGAGACCTGAAAGCCCTTGCAGATATTAAACAGATCACCTGCTCTGACTGACACCCTCCTACGAGCCACTCAGAAAACTACATCTGGAAGGCAAATCCCATGTCTACTTGCTACAAAAGGGGAGGCCTTGCATATCTTTGGAACAATTGTGTCCCCAACGTCTAGAACAGTGGTTGGCTAACTTATTCTGTTAAGGGCCACATGGTAAATATGCTTTGAGAACAAATGATTTCTGTCACAACTGCTAAACTCTGCCATTGCAGTACAAAAGCAGCCACAGACAATATGCAACAAATGGGTGTGACTGTGCCATGATAGAACTTTATTTACAAACACAGGTGGCACATAAGATTTAGCCCTGGTCTAGTGCGGTGCCGGACACATGGATGTCTAATACATATGTGGTAAATGAATGAATGCTATCCTTACCTGAACCTGACCCTCCTCTCTAGCTGTGGCCTCTCTGGGCAATGTACCAGGAAAGAAAAAATGCTGAGCCTACTTGTGGAAGAGTATATTGATCTTGAAGCCGAGGAAATGTGAACACAGAGGCATGGATGATGATATCTCCCTTCTGTGTCCTGTAGCAGAATAGTCAAGCCCATTGACAGAAGAAAGACGAGTGGCTAAACTTGTGTTAAAGGGTTGTTATTCATGTGGTAAAGACTGCAATTTTTTTCTAATATCTTTTCTTCCATTCTTCCTTTTGGTAAGAAAACCCTCAAGTTACAGTGGTGTGCATAGCTTAACCAGATAACACTACACAAATATTTCCCGGACCGTTGTAGCAACATGGCTAAATTCACACAAGCATGTGAGCAAAAGTGATGTCAGCACATTCTTATAAGGAAATAGATCATTCTCTCCCATTTTTTCCCACCTCCAGGGGCTGGAGCTTAAGTCTGACAGGAATTAATTCAGAATACATTATGCAGGAAGTATAACACACTTAGGTGTGATAGAACAACCAGACAGAAGAAATCTCAGAGTTTAGATGATTTGGATAAGGTGACATTCTCCCCCTAGACTGCTTACTCACTCACACTTTTATGTAAGACATAAATAAACCTTCTATCTTGTTTAAGCCATGCTATGAAAAGAGCTGAACTGAAAACATAATTAATAAAATCCCTTAAGGGGTTTCCCAAATGTCTGCTTTCCAAACCTTGATTGTTCTTCAATTCCAGTAACTCTAAGATGATCTTTTTAAAATAAATAATCAATTTGCATTTAATGTAGTTCCACTTGGGTTTCTGTTACTTGCAACCAAAAGATTCCTGAATAATTTAAGAGATAATACTAGTATCCAATCATTCTTCCCACAAAGAAATTTTTTTCCTCCATTGTCAGGCTTACAGGTTTAGGGTTTTATTATATTAGTGAATGTGGCAATTTACTAACAAATACATTTAGCAAACTAAGAGTTATTTCCCAATTCTAATGGAAGCCCCTGTCTAAGCCAATGATCTTTTGAAAACAGAGGAGTAAGAACCAACGGATGGTTGCCAGATGGGCAGGGGTTTGGGAGACTGGGTGAAAAGAGGTGAAGGGATTACAAAGTACAAATGGTAGATACAAAATGGTCATGGCATGCCAAGTACAGCGTACTACAATACTGTACTACAATATTGTAATAAGTATGTGTGGTGCCAGGTGGGTAGTAGACTAATCAGAGCGATCAATTTGTAAATTATGTACATGTCTAACCACTATGCTCTACACATGAAACTAACATAAAATAATCCTGAATCTCCACTGCAATTGAAAAATAAAAACAAAACAAAGAAAACAGAATTAAATAATTCCAGAAGACTCTTAAATGAGTACATTTCCTGCAGCAACAATTTCCAAACTATTTGTGAACATTCTTCTAAGTATTTTTAAGGAGTTTCTTCAAATGAAATAAGGCCATGATGAATGCATTTAATTTATATGTGCTCCGTGACCTTTAGAAAATATCCATCACAAGATAATCTTGGTAAACAGAGCTTATAAACTACACACACAAACACAGATACACAGGGAAATGAAGGCATGTTACATGAACTCTTATTCAGCTCCATAAACATTTAACTAATGCTTTATCATATACATTGACAAAAATAAAAATAAGCACAATACATAATTCTTTCTTGAAGAAAATATTTGCTATTGAGTGGAAACGAAAATTCTCCACTGAAAATAAGAGCTAAGGACACATGAACTATGTAATTTGTGATAGAGGGAGAATGAAGTGAATAACAAAACAGTTTGATCCAAAGGTATCAAAGTCTGCCAAAGAAAATTTAAAGAGTGTGTCCAAAACACCAAAAGACACACTGAGAGGCAAAAGGAGTAGTGTTCCATAAATAATGAAATTGCTATTATTAGCAATGAGGTAGAGTAAGGACAAGTCGCAAAAGTCCAGACTTTATCTGGATATCAAGCCCATAAATTGTACAACCTCTACTTTCCTTCCCACCAAAAGAAGAAAAAAAAATGGAAATGGACTTGAACAATTAGGAAACTATTAAAATTTAGGTGAACTCACAAAATTAGATCAGGAAAGATTCTTATAACAATTATAAGTTGATGGTTCAGCAAATCCTGATAATGTGTATGTTGTCTTGAGACAAGACTTTATATTATTTATTAATGCAGCCTCATGGTATTGCACAATGCCTGGCACATTTTAGGTGCTGAATAAATGATTCTAGAAAGCAAGAATGCATATAAGATTTTTATTAGTATCTTATTACAAGTTTTCTATTTGAAGCCCTCTCTTTTACATTCTACGCCCTCTCTTTTACATTCTACGTCCCATTCCCATGTTTTACATATGCGTTGACTAGACCTGTGAGATGCATAGACCAGAAATGATTATTGTCAATGAAGTTTTAAAAAGAAAAAAAAAGCAAGTAAGTACCAGGTGGAGGCAGAAACAAAAACTCAAGTTTCCTGACCCCTGGCCTATCACTAGGAATTAATAAGATAATACAAAGTATTCGCTTTTATATAAATACTATCATACCTACATTCTGCCACCCCCAAGTTGGGAAAGAAAGCAAATCTTAGAGCAAATTGTGTTTTAAAAAAATGGTTTTCTTGTTTAAAAGAAATTCCTCACAGGGGCAAATAAAAAAGATAACTAAAATATGCAAAGAATGTAGTATAACGGACCATTATCCATAAACAAGAAAAACTAAGGGAGTTAGGAACAATTAGAGGACATTTCCAATGACAAAAATAAGATGGTGTCACCAGTTAACAGGCAAATTTACTTCTGAGTAGCACATAAGAAAACAGCGTAGAACCTTTCCCTTTCTACATAACTCTATCGAGAATAGATATGAAATGTTATTTTTTAACATTGTCAATTCTTTTCTTGTAAAACGAAATGAGGGATCAGCACCTGTGTCTTAAATTTTATATGCAAGACCTCCTGCTTCCTAATGTTGCAGTCTCCCTCTCTCCCAGCTTCTGTATTGAAGTTGCAGTACAAGTCTTACATCAATAAAGAGCACCCTTCAAGGAAAAAAAAAGGAACATTGGAGGGAAGAGGAGGGAAAAATGAAAAGAAGGAGGAACAGAGAGGTGGGCAAATGCAAAAAAGAAAAAAAAGATTACTGGTGTTCTCGAATTTAATCCTTATTTTACATAGAAATACTAAAACATACTTAATTTTAATGTTTTTGATGAGAAAATGAAGAGTCAGCCCATTTTCTCCTTGTGAACCTCCTGTTGCCATCAAACAAGACAACCAGGATGAGCAACTTAATTATTTGAGCCATTCTTGTTACCAACTCCTTAGAGAAAGAAAACAAAAAGTGCTGAATTGCTGAACCAGTGAACACCCCCACCAGAAAGCACTGACATTTAACCAGCTGAATGCCAGTAGGATAGAATTGGGTTAGAGAAAGTTCAAAAGATAACAGAATTGATTTTAACATTGACTTACAAGAATAAAGAAGCCAAGCCAACCCCTTATGTATAGATTCCTGCATTAGTTTTCCCTACCACAGCACAAATAGGTTTCAAATAGCAGGATATAAACTTAAATAACCACTTGCTCTCACCAGACTCAATGCTCATAATGTATCTAGAAAGATCCCCTAGAGAGGACAAAGCAAAACAGACTCCAACATTAGAAGGGAAGCGATTTCTTTCTGTTCGAGTTTGGGTGGGTTAGCAACAAAGTAAGCCCTGTTATTAAGAAGATTATTTTGAGACAGCTATGAAAGTAGACTGCGTATGATAGTAAGGCCTAGGAAATCATGAAATTTTGATTGAGATGTCATGCAAAAAGCAGTATTGGATCAGGAATTTTTGTAAGTATAAAACCTAACTAATCCAATCCCAATAATTGTGTCATTCTTTTTTTCAATATTTACATTTTCTTCTTTGGGAAGAAGATGGAAGCTTGTGATGACCAACAGGAATCAGCTTGACCCAAACAGCACTTGTATCATCATCGATTAGTCCAGAGGCAATAACATTTGACAATGAATTAATTCACTGCTACATGTCTAGGCTCTCAATTGCTCATTATGCTCTTTTGGTTGTACTACAGAACTTAGAGAAATCCTCAAGCTGCGTGAGCCCTAACAGCAGGTGTAGGCCATCCTCCAAGAATCTGCATGGCAAGGTGGTGACTGTTCTGGAAGAGTAAGGAATTATACAATGGCTGACACTAGCATAATTAGTTACCACTTGGGAAGAAAATGAAGCTGAAACCCCACCCTGCATCATGTACATAAAATTTTAAACAGTAGGCATCTAAATCTAAAACTAAAACAATAAAAAATGAGAAGAAATTTTAGGATAATACATTAATAGTTTTGGGGTAGGGAATGACTTATGTGAGAGAGAAAGTCTAGAAATCATACAGGAAAAATTAAACACATTTGACTACATAAATTCTATATGGAAAAAATATACCAAAAAGCAAATAAAAAGACAAATGATGAACTTAGAGAAATATTTGCAACACACAGGGTTAGTATCTCATTTATACAATACTTTTTATATTACATGACTGGATGCTTTCCAGACAGCCCTCATACACACACAC